>JAVTVY010050667.1:0-25105 GCA_036873755.1 Hanleya hanleyi | reverse complement strand
CCAGACAACATATACACACGTCCTCACATATTACTGCTGGATGTTTTCTGTGGTATCGAATTCCAGTTAGATATACAAACTTGTTAGTCTATTTACAAGTACGGTAACTGACCTATTTGTGTGAACAGGTCATAATCTATTTTGTTGGTACCGTGGCATCTTCATACACTAGGCGACTTCTCCCTTCACGGTGCGAATTAACCTTGATAGATCGGACCGCCGAAAACATTCAAATCCGAGATGTACATTTCATCTACAAGCCACAGACGAACCAATCAGACCATACCCAACGACTGTGTGTATGGTGACGTATTGTCGTAGAATATTACGCCTTTCCTCCTAATATGGCGGTATGGGTGGCTGGATATAAATGAGTCAATCAATAACTCAGCCATAGGACACTTTTCGACATTCAAATGGATTCGATGTGAATACCGTTTCGTGTTTATTTATAAATTCTTTTGAACAGAGCCAGTCAAGGATAATTCGAAGTCTGAACGGAGAAATCGACTTGGGTATGAAGATGGTAATGTGTGTTCTCTCTTCATCTGTCTCTCTTTCCCAAACGTTACTGTCTGTAAAATTCCAATTCTTCCAAGCGATTGGAAATACTTCCAATTTATTGAATTGAAAAAAACATCTGCTATTAATCTCAATTAATACACGTGCATGTATCTCTCTGATCGGTATTTAATCGGAAGCAATTGGTCCCTGATTCCAGACAGAGGGAATGAAAACAATAAGACCAAATTCGATCTGCTCGATTGGATTTTCAATTATGCCTGCCCCCCCCTCGAAACTTTCTACCCTATTTGCGGGACGACAAAAAATTGAGACATGCATGACACTATACGTGACTTTGTAATTTATCATATTGGTGTCACTTTATTATGCTTATTATGCTTATTTGCATATCCAAATCACATCAGATTATTATTTACTAATTTATTATGCAGTTTTCACGGAGAAATTGAATAAATATAAAATTCGAAAAAAATGAACGTAAAATCGACCATAAATAAATGACTTTCTTGAAAATAGCATCGCCGTGACATCATCAAAGTGGTCGTCTATGAATTTGTTTTTAGATTTTCTGGTAGAGCTTGACCCAAGTGTAGTGCGGTAAATTTCAGCCTTCCCTTGTTCAAGGGATAAGACAAAGCTTTAGGGGGCGGGGGAAAAATCCCCCCTCCACACACCCCTCAGGCCTGAACAGTTCCCCAAAAGGTTCATGCCAGGTACGGTTAATCAAGAGATTATTATTTTTATTACATAAAAAGGAAAATAGATCAAGATACAGTAGACTAACGATTTCATATTTAGTTTTAAATTATTCCTACATTGTGAAACACCAGACCAGAAAATACTGGCTCTAATGATAATTGAACTCACGATTTAGGGGATATTATCTCACTGCTTTACCGTACCGAGTGCAGTTGGGAACAACTCGCATATTTAATTCTTTTCACAAATATTTGCCAGTATTTTATGGTTGGATGTTTCAAGATGTACATGTGTAGGAATAATTTAAAAGTTATAATAGACTATTTCCGAGAAGTAAAATTCCTGTTTCATTTATTTGAATTTGAATTATACATTTTTCGTCAGCATATGCGTAGGCCTATATCCCATCCCATGGTGCTTTGCGATGCGCTCCGTTTACCCCTGTAGCTGTTGGGTAGTTTTGTTGTTGTTTTTTTTTCAAATTATAAAAAAACTATATGCTATGGAAAGATATATCGGCGAGTCGCGGCGTCTGATATCAATTTGCTTAATTAG
Source organism: Hanleya hanleyi (assembly GCA_036873755.1). Lineage (NCBI taxonomy): Eukaryota > Metazoa > Mollusca > Polyplacophora > Lepidopleurida > Hanleyidae > Hanleya > Hanleya hanleyi. Next base: position 23,326 of record JAVTVY010050667.1, on the reverse strand, counting down.
ACGGTCGCCATAATCGTTTACACTGACGACAGGTGACCTCGGGTCAACTCCAGAAAAGTCGGTGAGTCCCCGTTAGCGCCAAATGAAGAGGAGCGAAGCAAAACGTAAAATAAATGCCTGGTGGAGCTTTGTATGCCTACATGTATACACATGCCGCCTTAAATTCTCACCATTATCTGGCATAGCAATTTAAGAATTGCATTGCATATTTTCGCAGTACATACATGTATAAGAATTAACAGGGCTAACTGATTTCACTATTCAAGCTGAGGTAATGTGACCGATATCGTACATGGATTAGGTTACGTTACACTGTCTGGGTTTATATATCAAATTACGTTACACCACCTGTTCGCTGATTTCTAAATGCCCCTTCTTCTGTTTCAAGCCTATTCAAAATTACGAACTATATTTCTTTACGATTATCGTGTATCCTTTATTCTAAAACGTAAACAGCAGATGTGACGTCAAACACCATCAGCATGTTACATTGTTCCATTCGCGACTGCTCGGCCTATTCCGTCGAAATCATAGTACCTCGCACATTAATGGTGTAAGGATTTTACAGCTCTCCGCTGTAAACCGAGATCCACCGCACGTGAGGCACCTCACATGCTATAGGATGTGTTTCCGCTCACATAGTCCTCGGTGTATTTCTCCCTTATCAGGTGATAAGACATATATCCGAATGAAATGGATATTCCCTTGATTCTACCCACGAAGGATCGCTTCTAATTTGAGGTGATTCTCCTGGTTTTTCTCCTCGTGCTGATCTCCATAGTAATGGAAGTCATACAGCTGACATGCGCTGTTCGGAGTTTCGGCGTGACACTGTGCTTTCAACATGGATGCCAATATATGGATTCCTAGCAATGCGTCACGAGGTACTCATGTCCTACATTATCCGAGACCGTGTCGAGTAATGTTGTCCTTTACCAAATCGCTGTGAAAGTTTGGCCATTTTGAAATATCATATATTTTCACATTTGGTCATAGGATGGCCTGTGTATCTCTCCACTGAAAACTAACGATTTCTTTTTCAGATTGATTGCCTTGGTAATGCTATTAGAGTGAAGCCTGTGTAAAGCGACCATGCATGGGACCAGATCATTGTGTCAGTTTTAACAGGGTTCTGGTTTATCAGGTTTCAAAATACATCAAATTAAGTAGTGGGACAATGGATAATGTCGGTATTTAGAGTTTGGTCGATTTACCCAGGTGTCGGTATTCACAGGTGTAGCTGTATATTCAGTAAGTGATCCAGGATATCGCTCGTATTTCGCAATGTCCTATCACCGACACAACCGATTACCGACACTGTTGTCGACGTTCGTGAAGTTAGACCGCAGTTCGCAGTTCGTTATTCGCGGGGACCAGTCATTCAGCGACTCATAGCAGCGCCCCTAGCAGCTCGCCCTGGCATCAGATTTGGGATATGAATATACAAAGATATAGAGCATAACATTCTCCCTTCCTATGCAGAGTTTGGACTTCAAAGTACTCATAATATCTGAAGAAATAATTGCTGGTCCCCTCGAATAATGAACTGCGAACTGCGAACCGCGGTCTAACTTTATGAACGTTCACTGTCGTGCGATGTGACCTTGCATATGTTCGTGCAGTTTGAGTTTGGAGCAAATCGGTTTCCCTGGAAACTACCTCTTTTCAAGGAACATTATTGTTATCATCATTCCTTTGACAATGTTGTCGTTTTTGAGAGATGACAAGGTATGTATGTATACGATATGCTATCAGTAGGAAATATATAATCGACATAGTCGACAAATCAATCTATATTGCATGCAGATCAAGTTCACCGCAGGAAAACGAAATTTTCATGAAGAAATTGGGGTAATAGTACAGCAATAGGGTGCATGGAATTGGGGTAATTTTGCACTTTGTGGTAAAAGCATTGAACTTGACACATTTATAGTACTCGATAGACTGATTAAAATTTGCTACAGCCCCATCAAATCAAAGATGGCAGCCATTGTAGTATAGAAATCAGATGATTTTGGACCCCTATTATTGTTCTTACTCCATGGCGAGGGAGTTGAAATGTTCTATCACATATCTTGGGTTCAAGCGCTATTGAAAGATGTAAAATGTTCCAAGATAGTAGTAGGTAGAACCCCGATCCACGCAACTTTCACTCGGATACACCGCCATTGTGGGAAAATGGCGGATAATGGCGGATACACCACCATTGTGGGAAAATGGCGGATAATGGCGGATACACCGCCATTGTGGGGAAAAACTGTATAAAAGGGGTGATTTTTAGGGAGTTGGTGTATTCATTGGACTGCCAAACGGAGCTCTCTCACCTACCTGCCTGCCTGCCTGCCTGCTGCCTGATCAGCCTACCAGCCTGTTCTGACGAGAGGAGGGCCTCACTGCAGCATGCGACGTGGAGAAGATTTTCCAGGGGACCCAGCAGCACCTCCAGTTGAAGTCTTGCCCCAAGACGAACGTGTGAGTGACATTTATCGACGTCACTGGGCTACCATACGCCATTGTTTTCACCGTCACCGTCGTCTATTGGACTTATATAACTTTCGACTGCAGGACCTCACGTATCTGTCTACTTATGCCGAGAACATTTTCACAGACCAGGAGACAGCGTTCAAGGTGAATATGACATTCGGGTACATCTTACGGCACAAGGAGACGGGCCAGTTGCGGTATTATTATCCCAGCAATAATACCTATGTGTTTGACCAGCCGTTCACGGTGAGGGATGCGATTTCTCTGGAGCCACTCATCGACCAACTGACTACGTTGGACCCATTGGAATGGGCCCGGTTGCAACGCCCCAATACCAAATGACTTGCAGAAATGGTGACCAACGTCACATTTTTCGTCACCAAAATGAGAGATCATCCTATCGGTGCTCCTGTACTACTACCACCTTGGCTGCTTCATCGAAACGGACTGTATGCATTAACGCGCAAGGGGCAAACGGGCCCTACAAAGACCGGAAATGTCTGTTTCGGTGTTTGGCCGTGCATCTGGACGAGTGTGATCCCCGGGCTTGTGACAGAGTGGCCAATGGCTATTGGAAACAGTATTTAGAGGAGCAAGACTTGGATGAGCGGCAGTTCCGTGGAGTCCCGTTCAAGAATTTGGATGTCGTGGAAACTCTGTTTAACATCAATACCTTTGTATACCGATTACGATGCGAGGAGGATACATTTGTGGCTGAATTGGTTCATCGTTCAACAGAACGGTATGCTTCTACGACGAAAGTCAATGTCTTCGACGACAATGGGGTGAGTCATTTTTCGCTGATCCACAATATGAGCCTGTACTCCCAGTCTTACAGTTGTGCCCAATGCCATCGTGTGTTTCACCACTCTGGGGACCTACATAAGCACGAGAAGATTTGTGACAACAGTGTGAAGCGAAAATTTCCTGGTGGTGTGTATCACAATACGCCTACTATTTTCGAGGAACTGGCCGATGAGGGTCTTATCATACCGGAGGAGGACCGTTATTTTCCCTACCGGGCGTGTTACGATTTTGAGGCCCTGTTGGAGCCCATGGACATGTTCTCAGCGAAAACGCAGTGGACGCAGCGCCATATTCCCCTGAGTGTGAGCATTTCCAGCAACGTACCTGGCTATGACGCTGCACCGGTCTGTTTCGTGTCCACCGGGGATTCCCATGAGTTGATCACCCGCATGATGGAGTATTTAGAGGAAGTCAGTGCGGCCAGTACGGAATCGTTGGTGTCCAAGTTCCAGGACGTACTGGACCAACTGGACGATCGGATTCCTATACCCGGTGTATCGCTTAGTGACGATGAAGAGTCAGAGTCCGAGTCGGAGTCGGAGCCCGAACCCATGCAGTCGCAGGATGTGCCTTTACCTAAAGCGTATGCGGAGAAATTGAAAGCTCGCTTCCTATAATACCTAGGCCAGTTACCGGTGCTCGGAACTACTTAGCTCCCAATTATAGCTATGATCAGTGGGTCAAGGCGTATGACTGTGCACAAACCAAAGGGAGGTTCCCTTACACGTATATATCGACGCTCGACCGTTTGGAGGAAACACAGTTGCCACCCCGGGACGCGTTCTTTGACGATTTGAAGCACGTGGAATGTCCGGAAGACACGTACTGGGAACTACAGCAGGTATGGAACGATCAACACATGCAGACCTTGCGAGATTTCCTGATATGGTATAATAACTTAGATGTGGTTCCTTTCATCGAAGCGGCCGAGAAAATGGTTCAACTCTTTCGTCGTGAGATGCACGTCGACATCTTCAAGGAGTGCTTGAGTTTACCGGGTCTGGCGCTTCGCCATCTTTTTCAAGAGTGTCGTACCTACTTCTCGCTGATACAGCAAAAAGATGCGGACATGCATGATTGTCTAAAGCAGAACATCGTCGGCGGACCTAGCCTTATTTTTCACCGTTATCACGAGAAGGACGTCACTACTCTCCCCGGTGGGAAACCCTGTGCTAAGATCACCGGATTCGATGCCAATGCCTTGTACCTGTGATCCCTGGCCCAACCTATGCCCAGTGGGCATTATACACGCTGGTTGGCGGAAGGCCAGCATTTCACACCACAACGCACCCCCTACAAACATCTGGCTGACCAGTGGTTGCACTCTAAGCTCAGAAGGTGTAAAAAAAGGTGCAAAAAAGGTGTAAATCAAACGTTTACACCTTCTGGGTTCATGTTTACACCCTTAGGAGGTGTAAATAAGGTGTAGAAAAGGTGCAAATGTATGAAGATTGATTCAAACCCTGATTTTACACCCGTAAAGGTGTAAATTTATTGAAAGGTGTTAAAAAGGTGTAAACACTTAATTTTTCATACACATTTGGAACTTAATTTCTATGTTGAGGAAATGTATTTCCTTGTCATGCTTACGGTAAACCATCAAAATTTTCAAGCATCCCAACTTTCTACACAAAATTAAATCAATGGATCTAACAATTTGACCAGTCTCTCTAACATTTGGGCAAAAATTCCAACGGAAATATTATTAAAAAAACGAGCTGCACACCATAAGAGTCAATCCCCCAGTCGGTTTTACGAGGGAGTGAAAATTGAACAGCCGCTCTAGTGCTCTCACTCAAGGTTGAGCCCAAGACTACAGGGGGGCGGGGGGGGGGTTCTGGGGTTTTGAATATCAACAGTATTGTAAATATTATGTATCATGCAGAGTCGACAAAAGCACGTTGTTTGTCGACCAATGTAAGAAGTTATCAGATCGATATCTACAGTGCTGATAACTGCTTAGCTATCAGATAAAGTGATTTTCAACTTCATTTCAATGGGGGATTTGCACAATAAGCAGTGAATACAACGGAAACTGTACAAGTTATAGGCTTTGATTGAACCACTGAGACAGGAAGGTGTGAAATGGAATAAACGGCTCGAAGTGATAATCATGACAGCCTGTGGTGCATGTTACCCAATAACAATTGTGCGATTATCGTCACAAATTATTACTTGATAAAGTAATGGTTACCATCCTGTCCGGAAACGACCCCTGTTAACACACTATAATCATAATCCGTGGCCTGCCTTTATCTCATATCTCTTTGACGGTAACGCAAAGTTTTGGTTAAACTATCCATATCGGTGATGATTCTATTGCTCAATTAGTTTATTCTGCCAATGCCTAACAATATATGCATCGCTTCTATTGTTCATGAATTTGTAAATAAACATGGCTTCGCTTTCCATGCTGTCCACCATTTCCAATATAAGCCGACGCGATATTACTTCAAAACAAACTTCCATTACGATAAATTGCGCACAGCTGTTTTTTCACGTCGCTCGTTCTATCCATCAAAGTGGACTTTTTCGAGATGGCGACTTGCCTGCTGTTGATCGGTGAGAACCGAAAGAAAATCGCTTTACCTTTTGCAACTCCCAGCGTGTCGGACCTTAAAGATCACATTTCACAGAATGCTACCTTAGCTGATCTAATTGGCATTAACGACGTAACCTTCCAGGTAAATATGCCATTTTTAAATATTTGTACAATATAATTGCCCCTGTGAACCCAGGGAGATACATGTAAACAGGTATGTATTTAGAGGGTGAAGAAAATGTTACATCTTATAGACAATTTATACCGGAGAATATATTTTTATACTGTCGGAACCAGTGATCGAAATATAGTTTCAACTGTGCTAAAATTGTGACTCGATTGAGCATTTTCTTTTGCTCACGGTATTTCATTCAACTTCTGCCAACAGAACAGAACAAGCTCGAAACTTTGTCGAATCAACATACATGCGAAAAAATACGGTGCTATGATAACATACACTTTTGCAAAATTTGATTAATATAATCTGCTCAGACAGATTATTTGACCCAATCAACTTCGTGACCCTTAAACATATAGAAATTCTATTTAAATGTCATCAATAGTAGGCCCTTATATGAGATAGAAACGAGTCAGAACTGGTTAGCCTGGTGCCCCGATTATGTAGGTGTTTGTTACCCTATACCATTGTGTTCGGGAACCAGGTTATAAATGATACTAGTCAATGCGCATGTGCACAAGGATCACGTGGGACAAAATGGAGGGCGGTTTGATTTTCTTCGGGGAAGGTTTGTTTAAAACTTTGCGAAATCGTGTCGATTTAGCCCACTATACTCGCACATATTTATTAGTATTATCTTCATTAGATAGGAGTGCAACTACCTCGAACACGTCACTGTTGAAAATGTACTTCAAAATGCTCAGCTCACATAAAAAGTGGGAGTTAATTTGCCTGAATGCGAATCCAATATGGCGGCATAAATTTGTTCAGTGATAGCTTTGGTCAGTCTAATGCAGTATACTTACAGTGAATTTTAGTACACAGTGTAATAGGAATAGTTAATAACGTCCAGTGGAACACGTGGATCATCATGGAACGATATGCCTGGGATATTTTGAGGTATTATTTACCCCTACTATTTACCCATATAATTTTATGAATATGAAACCAGAATTATATGATGTTTAAAAAGAGCTGGGCTGGACTGGAGGATCGGTTTTTGTAGGTTCTCTTCGGCTCCTACGACTTAGTTTCGTGGGTATATGACGGCTTAGTTTCGTGGGTACATGACGGCTTAGTTTCGTGGGTATATGGGACAAGATTGACTGATAGATTGTTTGCGGCACTTAGTTAAATGTGATTTGTTTATTTTCCAGTTGTATGATGCTGATTTTGAAGAGTTCGTGGACCTCGAGAACCAGGATGATATACCCGATAAGTCCAAAATCAAGATATTACAGCACACGACAACAGATGGAGCATTTCACAATGTTCCAGCGCGTACTGATTATAAGGTATCAATGATTCATGTTCTCCTGTGATGTCTACCCCGTCTTTGATATTCCATATGATACCCAATGTATACGCACCACAAAGCAGTGTTTGGAAGTGAATCACTGCTATTCACAGATCATGAAAATATAATCATTAATTATGTCAGAACTATTCAAATAACCTAGTATAGTGAAATCTGACCGGAACCTTTGCTAATTTTAATAAGTTTCCTGTTTCTATGCAGACTACGCAGGATATAGCCATTACTTATGTGCGTCCTTAAACCGCAGTTGAAAATTTTATATTTTTCCCCATTTCAGGAAAGCACAGACACTGGTCCAAGTGACACCGTGGAAATGCATTCTCAACTTGAACAATCAACTGTGTAAGTCAACTTTCATACAGTCTGATTACCGTAGTTTTGTTTCTTTTCCAAAGAATGAAAACTTGATTCAGTTACATGGGCTGGGCTCGACTACTGTGTTGGGATTATTGGACATGCAATTGTTTGCCAAATAAAAATATCATTTTCCTACACATTTTATCCCTGAATGGGTTGTTTATTGTAATTTAAATCGAAGGGAGATAATTAGCTGAAACTGCCTTCTTTCAACCATTGAAAGCAAAACGAAATGGGGGCGGGGAGGCTGGATGGAGCTGTCAAGATGTATTTTTCATCATTTAATTTAATATGGATTCTTTTTCTCATACAGATCAACTCGCCATTGCTGTGGTGCCAGTCATTGTGGACCATTTCAAAGAAGACCTAACCATGCTGATCCAAAAAGAAGTAAGTGAATAATTCATCACGAGTGTAATCGATATAGTTCCTGATGCTAATCACATAGATCTAACATACAACGTCGATGAGTATACAAGTAAAAACTTTAGGGCGTTGAAGGCGGAAACTGCATTTCTTCTCTTTTCCCCTATATTACGTGTATGTAAATATATAACTTAGTAATGAGCGATGCTGGTTCGAATTGGAATTTCGCCTGGTTTGATATTTTCTAAGCCTGTCCAGCGTACAAACTGACACCTACCTGTACACACGGTATGATTTATTATTACATCCGCAGGCAGAATAAAAGGTTTTTGAACATTCAACGTATAATTTAGAAGACTCAATGGTCATGATGGTAAAAGATTATGATTGAAGAATACTATCAATCCCATATGCTTATATATCTTTTATGTTAATTTCAGGTAACTTCTGCTGTTATGACACCAATTATTGTGCACCAGGGTTCCAATAAGGAGACCGCGGATACCATCTCTATGTGGAGAAGCAGAAGCTTTTGGACACGACGGATCTCCTGCTGGGATTGAAGTGCCTGCTCGCTGCATATTGGGTTTTCAATATACGCTACAAGGAGAAAGTTAACACGGTGACAAAGTAACAGAAGCAGTAAGAGCTACTTCTCACTTACAGAAAAACATTCTTGAACCATGACGCTGTATCATACTTATGTAAGGGTTTCATTAACTTTTCAAGTAGGTGGAAATTCACAGAGGTAGCAGGCTATTATTATGGCATTTAACATTGAGTAATACAGACAACTAAGCAAAGTAGGTGGCTGCCCTGTTGAAAGTAGTCCCAAAATTTTTCGCCTTCTAATAAAACCCCTGTTATGAACATTCGGACACATATTAGTGTGTATATTTTACCGCTTGTCTCCCCCCCTCCCCCCCAAGTGTCATTGCCATTTTTGTTACCGGTTATACCCTACTCTCTGAGAGTTTTTGATTTTCGGTCTCAGAGGCCAGGGCACACTAGAAGGTTATGTACAAAAGCATTTCATGACAGTTATCCTCAACCCCCCCCCCCCACCCAACAACTCCCCAACCCAGTGTCATTGCCATTTTTGTTACCTGTGATACCCTACTCTCAGAGTTTTCGATTTTCGGTCACAGAGGCTACGGCACCACAGAAGGTTTTATGCAAATCTTCACTCCAACCCCCCCACCCCCCAGGCTGGATCTGGTGTTGCTGTCAGTTTCTGTTACTGGTTACCCCTACTCTCTGAGAGTTTTCGATTTTTGGTCTCAGAGGCTAGGGCAAGCCCAGAAGGTTATGTACAAATCTCCACCCCCCCCCCCCCCCTCCACCCCCGGCCTCTGGTGTTGCTGTCAGTTTCCACCTCCACCCACCCCACCCCCCGGCTGGATCTGGTGTTGTTGCCAGTTTCTGTTACTGATTACCCCTACTCTCTGTGAGTTTTCGATTTTCGGTCTCAGGTTAGGCATCCCAGACGATTATGTATAACTCTCTCCCCCCCCCCCTCTCACCCTCCCCAACTCTCCCATCCAGTGTCAGTGCCATTTTTGTTACCTGATACGCCCTACTCTCTGAGAGTTTTCGACTTTCGTTCTCAGAGGCTAGGCACCCCAGAGGGTCATCTACAAAAGTATTCCCACAAAAGTATTCCATGGCAAAGATCTGCCCACCCCCCACCCCCACCCGTTGTCATTAAGGAAATTATTCTTTGGCAAATATCTGTTTACGAACCCAGAACACTGATCATGGATATGTAACCGGATTGCTACTTTTTATTTCACTATTATCTGTTACCTTTATTTTTATTAATTTTTTCCGTGGAGCAAGTTGTTAAATCGGCCCCATACATCGGGGTTAAAGATTTGTAAATTTGTAAAGATATGTAAATAGTTTGTGTGATATCTGTGAGCGTGTGAAAGGTAGTGGCGTAACTGACATGAACACAACGTGCTCAATTTAGGTTCAGGTGAGATGCTTGTATTTTAAATTGCTTGAACTTTGTGCTTTAGTGGGAGGGGGTTAAAGACTTGTGTGTATATAAATAGTTGTACGATATCTGTAGGCGGGTGAAAGTTGGCGGCATAAGTGACATGAACATAACGGGCTCAATTTAGGTTGGGTTGGGATGCTTGTATTTTTAATCGTTTGAACTTTGTGCTTCCAGCGATTGAGAGTGAACTATGATATCAGTAACGGCTAACATGAAAAGACCAATGTAAATGTGCTTTTTGTGATTTCCTTAATAAAATATATCATACATAGATTTTGTGTTAATGTTGTTATTATGTACCTCAACCAAGAGCCACTACTGGGTGGTACGAACACCACTAATTCTCACTAAAAAGGTGCAAATTAACACCTTTTGAAGGTGTAATTCTCACGAAATGGGTGTGTATCAACACCCCTGAAAGATGGAATGGTCTCCAGAAGGTGTATTTTAGCACCTCTAGAAGGTTTAATTTTGGCCAAATGGTGTAAATAAACACCCAAGAGGGTGTAATCTCGGTCAAAAGGTGTAAATTAACATCAATGAAAGGTGTAATTCTTACTAACAAGGGTGATTTAAGACCCCTGGAAGATGGAATGATCACCAGAAGGTGTATTTTAGCACCCCTAGATGTTTCAAATTTGCCCAAAAGGTGTGAATGAACACCCAAAGAAGATGTAATTCTGTTGAAAAGGTGTAAATTAACACCACTGAAAAGTTTAGTTGTGGTCAAAAGGTGTAAATAAACACCCATGGGATGCTGGGTTCCCCCCAAAATATGCTTATAAATTTGTCTGGAAGGTGCAAATTTTATTCAGAGGGTGTGAATGAACACCCATGGAAGGTGTAATGTGAGCAAAAAAGGTGTAACTTAACACCTTTTCGAGAAGGTGTAAATTTACACCTTTCGGAGAGGGTGTTAATTCACACCCAAAACGGTGTTAGCCCTGGGACAAGCCATTTACACCCCGTAGAGGTGTAATTTACACCTTCTGGGCTAAGTGTGTGGATTGGGAAGCCTATCGACGGGGAATTTAGATACGCCATCAGACCAACGCCACCGAGAAGCGCATAGGAGATCGTCGACTCCCCGTCGATGGGTTTGCCCTGGTGGGTAGAACACCGACCGTATTCCAATTTTACGGCAGCTATTGGCACGGCCACGAATGCCATTTCAGCGCTGGACGCTTCAACCAACGACGTGGAAAAACACCGGAAGAAATACGGGAAGAAGTGCAGGAGAACGGCGATTACGTGAAAGAGAGAGGATACCATCTTATCGAAATGTGGGAGTGTGAATTTCACACCATGTACCAGGCCCTCCCACATTTACGTCGTTTCCTAAAAGAGCGGTCACGGTTTACAATTCAGAGCTGTAAAATCTCTCCACGCGAGGTCAGATAACTTTGAAGGAATCGACCGAGCAGTCGCGACTCGCGAATGAGGCTATGCAAGGGTAGACTGATGAAATTGCGCCTTGCAAACAACGCATCTCCTTCGTTCTCTCTGGGCAAGCCAGACAGCTGTTGTTATGTTTGTCTGTTCCGACCAGACAAAACGTGGCATGGTATCCTACGAGAGAAACAAAGTAAAAAAAACAAAACAACAACAACAAACAAACTAGAGCCTTAGGCACTGAAACGAGGCCATTTAAATGTCAAAATAGGCTGTTGGGATAACTCCACTACTCTTTGATGATAGGATAAATAATGTATTCTCTGCATGTTACCAATATTTGCAAAATGTTTTACTTTTTCAACTCTGTTAGAGCAGTCATGGAGCCAACAGATGCTCCTTCCCAGCAAGTACATTCAGTTCAATTCTTTTCAAACATGATGCCTGGAGCTTCAATTGGGCCTATCCAGTCAAATGAACCAAACTATTGACCTAGGTCATCCATGTGTCTGCATCCACCTGGTATAAAGCGTTTGGCAGAGGGGATGTGTATTCAAGTCCTCAAGTTACATACTGTGAATGCAATTTCTGCAAGAATGGGGGCCTAGAAAATTATAATTTCCTGCAAACATGGCAAACATATGATAAGTATGCCTTAAATTATTTTTTCCTGCATATACTAAGTGTATTGGATAAAGTTTTGATCAGCCAGAGATTTATGATATCCTCTCAGGATAACTTTCCACGGCAATCCCTGAGTGGTATCCATATTGTACTCATGCTCTAAAACAGAAAAGCTATGTGAAAATGACATCTGAACATGAATATGAATATCAGAAAGTATTTAACTTCGCTTATATAGATCTGGTGGTAAAAATCTAGCCAAAATAGTTACCACAACCAAACTATCTGCAGTAGCTGAATAACTTGATAACTCTTCTTCTCAAAGCCTAGAGCATTCTCAGTATTCGAACAGGACCATGGGTCTGCATCGCCCCGTGAAAAAAAGCAGAGAAAGCCGACAGGAATCCGATTTTTCACATTTATTTTTCTACAGTATCTACTTTCATTCTACAAATATAGCGTACATTAAGACCACTGATTAACATAGTCAATTCATTTCTTGGCTATATTGAACAATATTCCACTGCTCAAATATCACACAAATTATGGGACAACATAAAATATATATCAACAGCAGTACGTCTAGTTGTCATTCCGTAAAACTCTAAGTACATGTACAGAACCATCGTTTATATACGCTTTGATTGTTAATACAATAACTTTTGGTATTCAATGTATATACGTTACTTAGTGTCTATTATATGTTACTCATACAATGTCTATATCTTACTCACTGTTGCTATGTTAACCCTTTCTGAGCTGTGAGGTGGATTCCGCTACCTCTCCCCTCTCCCTAGTTTACTTCTCCCTCGTTCTCAGAAAGCGAGAAAAATAAAGACCTGAAACTTTGTTTTGCGACTATTTGTATAACCTCTTGAACAGAGGATCATGGGCAAATTCAAAATGGCGGCCATTTTGGGGCACCAGAAAGGTGATTTTTTTTTCTTTTCTGCGGATAGACTTGCACCCAAGCTATTTTATTTCCCAACAGATGATTATTTGCTTATCTATCTTGCAGTTTTTTGCGAAGAAAATTGTATCAATCGAAAAATCGTCCGGAAAATGCCTTCTGGGAAAGTATTGTCAATGTGACGTCATCATTGCGCCATCTTAGATTTTCTTTTCTGGTAGAGTTGAGACGCACAGAAAGCAATTTTCCATTGCCAGAATATGCAATTTTCCATTGCCAGAATATGTAGCTCCATAATCCGTCTGTGTATGTCCGTTCGTATATGTAATTTGACTCGACAAAATGCTCTAACAGGAACCATGACCGAGTAGCACATGCCGCAGTAAGACAGACTAGTATCCATACTAAAGTCTGTCCATTTTAATTAGTCGTCTAATTTGGAGCTTGTCAAAAAGCAATAGTTAAACTTGCAACAATTTTCTTTTTTGCAGCGTGTATAACAAACTGAACTCTACAAAATGACTACCATTTCTCTGTGATATCGATAATATATCACGCTTGAACTAACTTTTTCATTCTCTCCATATAAAACGCCAGTACAGTTGTTTATGTGCTGGGCCTCAATTACATAGAGAGACGTAATAATGTATTCGTGCTCACTGGCACAACTGTCATTGATGCCGAATACAGTAATGACAGGCGGTCCGTGGGAGTGTCGCTTATATCCCATGCCCAGTGAAATTGCCAAATGATAAACCGCGCACGCCTCCATGATCGTACGCGGCATTATTGACCTTTGTACTAGACAACACGAATACATTATGACGTCTCCCTATGTAATTGAGTCCCGGTACATGAAACAACTGTACTGGAGTTTTATATGGAGAGAATTACAAAGTTATTTCAAGCGTGATATATTATCGATATCACGAAGGAATGGTAGTCATTTTGTAGTTCTGTATGTTCTACATGATGCGAAAAAGAAAATGTATGCGGTGTTTACTGCTGATTATTGGCAAGCTCCAAAGTAGACGACTAATTAAAGTGGATAGACTTTAGTCAATACCTAATCAATACTAGCATGAATAGTGTGGGTTTAAACCCATAGAATCTTGTAACCTTTAGTGCAGTGGACCACTGCTATCATTGCAAACTGTTGACTGCTTCTCTCTTGCAAGAAACTAACCTGTGTTTACACGTGTGTTCAGTTTTAGTCTATATAGATTGTGGTACGGATTGCCTCCGACAGCCTTGCGTCACAGCTGACTTCTCCTGTCCCTAACCGAGGTACGACTCCCATGTAAAGTTTACCCTTTTCAGATATTATTGAATCTAGATTACAAAACATGATAATGTTTCAAAAATTTTCGAAGAACAGAAACCGATTATCAAGAAAAACGCACATGTTGTAGCATATAATCTCAACCCGGTTGTTTGAGTCACTTGCAGGGGACGAAACAGCTGATTTATTGTTCTCCATTCTCTTTTAGCGAGAATCGTCTGGGAGATATTCGTGTCGTATTTATATTGATTTTTTGTTGATGATTGGCAGAGGATACAAGGCTGCTGAACGTCGAATCTGTCGCTTGTGCATGTACGAAATGAGTCATTTGTGTTAAGTGAGTGAATGAATCGAATTTAACGTCGTTTTCAACAACATTTCAGCTATATCACGACGAACCAACTAAGCACCACCCAGCCCAGTTATGTTCCTGCTACTTCAAAGAAGAAATCTTTGAAGCAGCATGGAACCAGACACCCTCCATCCACCCTATAAAACACCGAGGACAGCGCACAAGATACAGACAGGACGCTTACATAGTGCAATAAAGACAAGTGATATTACAGTGCTATACATCACTTTATCAAGTTCCTGTCGCTTCTCAGCAAAATGCATTGAAGCAATGGGAACCTGAACCCACCCAACCACCCGCTCATTTGTGTTAATATCGATTGATGAATGGCTGCTAATTAGCATGAGTTTTGACATGAGCATTGAGGGCGCTTTTCTGTGCACAGCGAAAATCACACACAAGACATTGGTATGGCTTCTCGCCTGTATGTACTCGGAGATGTATATCGAGATTGCTCTTACCAACAGACCTATAATCACACTGTGAACATGTGTATGGTTTCTCTCCCGTGTGTCTCCTCGTGTGTTCAACTAGTCGGCTATTTCGAACCGTACTGTAATCGCAATACGAGCATTTGAATGGCTTTTCTAGCGAATGTGTTTTCAAATGAACGGTAAGTGTACTCTTTTGTACCGCCCTATACTCACATTGTGGACATTTAAATGGTTTCTCCCCGTTGTGTCTTTTGATATGTATGTCCAGACTACTTTTAAGGCAGGTCTTATAATCGCAAAGCGAGCACATGTATGGCTTTTCTTTGGAGTGTGTTTTTATATGGGCAGTGAGAGCGCTTTTCTGTGAAGAGCAATAGTCACACAGTTCACAGTGGAACGGCTTGAGGCCTGTGTGCGTTCTTGTGTGTTCATCAAGACTGTTTTTGTAGGCAGATCTGAATTCACATTGCGAGCATTTGTATGGTTTCTCTCCTGAGTGGACTTTTATATGTTCAGTCAGATGACCCTTACGGCAAGATCTATAATCACACAGAGGGAATGGACATTTGTATGGCTTCAACCCTGAATGTGTCCTCTCGTGCACATCAAGAGAACTTTTCTGGGCAGCCCTGAAATGACACACTGAGCATTTGTACGGCTTCCCAGTATGAGTTCTCATATGTACCCTTAAGCTGTTCCCATAAGCTGTCCTGTAATGGCATATTGAACACTGGAATGGCTTATCTCCCGTATGCTTCCGCATGTGAACTTCGAGGTTACTCTTGTGAACAGCTGTGTAGCTGCATTGCGAGCATTTGTGTGGCTTTTCAAGAGTAGGAGCATGTATTCTCAAATGTGCTTGGAAATGACCTTTATCGGTAGATTGATACTCGCAAACGGTACACTTAAATAAACTGTTCTCAGCAGTTGATCTCGGCTTGCATGTAAAACACATATGGCTTCCAGTATCCAGACATTGTGGAGAAAATAGAGTACCACAAAGGGAACATCTGGTGGTGTTCGGATGATTAGCCTTGTAGCATGCATCATTTGTATCTTCCGAAGGCAGAGTTTTCATCAACAAGTAGCGCTGAGCCACTGCAGGTGAAGCTATAATTCCCGACTCGATGGGCGAGGTATTCGGAACACCGGTAGTTTCTTCGATGCGATTTGTAGCTGTATTAACTGCAAGGCTTTCTAATCCTGTTGGAGGTTGAGGATTTGAGACCACCCGGTAGAGCGCAGTGGGAAATGGGACATGGCCGTCCCCACAAAGAGAGTCGTAACTGCCAAGTCCGGTACCTTGGACAATCAGCTGAGAGTCCTGCAGATAAAACATGATAATACATATGATAGGCATGATAGGATATGTGAAATGAATAGTTCTGTCTCGAGACGTTACGCTGAGTTTGGGCAACGGACCATTTATGTAGATTGAAAACGCTGTATTATTGTATTCACAAGATTGTACATGCGAAGCGGAGACAATTAGGATCTTAACCGTTGTTTGGATTCTCAGTATTTTGAAAGCCATTTCATAACCATATACTCATTTTGCTGTATTGTTGTGCTAAACCTTGGAGAGACGCGACGTCTCGTGGGCAATGACGTCGGTTCGCGCCTTTCCGGACTAGAGAGTTCGATCTCAGGACGTCCGCATTGGATTATTTTGTTAAACAAGTCAAAATTTCCAATGTTCCATCGAAATGAGCGATTTAACTTTGTGCTTTATTCAGTGCTAGAAATAGTTTGGTGGATCAGATATTTCATGACGCTAGTGTCCTATTTCAATCAGTAAATTAATATAATTTATAACAACTAACTGCTTCTCCAAATACGCCCATGGTATCAATATTTGTGCACTTTCCGGTGATTCACATCTTGGACTTTTGAATTTACAAATGAAACAAAGATGTACAACAAAATGCCAAAGAGGAACCTGAACACAAACACAGCGAAAACCTGTGTAAGCTGACACTCCGGTTAAGAGGCAGAATTAGATATATTGTCACCACCCGAGTTATACAGAAAACCTAAAACATCAACTGTCGTCATCTGATCGTACAACGCTTCTGAACACTAGAATCTTGCCTGAAAAGACACAATAGTCTTGATTGGATAACCATGTTTGTTAAACACCTATGTGGTTTGCCCCACTTTATTTTACATGATCACTGGTGTCCAATGTGGTTTTATATTATTGGATCGTTGTGTGTTCATATCGGACAATTGATATTTACAGACAACACGTGTCCAAACAACAACTGCTTGACCAGCTTGAGGGCAATCTTCCAAAATGACATCCAATGCAGTTGAAGCAGAATCGTTAAACATTTATTCTTCATTCCTGTCGCAAAGTGTAAAATAAATAAGTTATTAGATTATACAATGCTGAACGGACTCATCCTAGATTCAGGGAATGGACTCGTCCTACACTCACAGAATGGACTCGCGCCCAGGACTCAACACCGTACACTCCAATAACCTATGATAATATCGACACAAGTTTAGTTGGGAAATATCATGCTAATATCGATTCCACCTATTTATGTATAGTATAGCCGCGAGATCTTATGACGTTTTATCCTTCCTTCTATCTCATGAGGCATCGTGTACCCATGCCAACTGAGTGACAGTTTGTACCTGTGAAGTCCAAAGATGGCAGATTTATACTTCACTTATTCCCACAATGCAGTGCAATGATATCATCAGGTTCAATGTCTATTAACGACATGCGAACCATAATTCTACGATACGAACTAATAGGATCTGGAATAGCAGTGCTGCCAAAAGTGCTTAAATCCTTTCTATGCTGAAGTATTATGTCTGATCCAATTCTGAGAAATGACTGGTCATTTTCAAATTGCTTATTTCTGAACCTTAATTAAAACTTTCACTTACATGACTTTGTTCGGCACTGTAAGTTTGTGGGAAAGATTCACAATCCGTCTCAACAGGCTCCTCTTTTATCCTGTTCAACGAGTGAAACGCCTGGTCGTCTGCGGTGCTCACCTCCTTGAGTAGAGATAGCTGGAGGGAAGGACGTGCTTTGTTATCTGTCACCATCAAGTCCGGCCCAGACTGGACTGTTTCAGGTTTGACTGTAACACGGTCAGCTGTACAGTCGGGGCGGCCATCTGCCAACGGCTGAGAACATTCCTGCTGATCAACTGCGTCGATCGGCTCTTGTTTAACCTGCCTCTCTGCCATTAAATAATCCATGTCACTTTACTGTGAGTATATTACAACTGTGTATTCCTATGACTTGGCTATTCTGTTAGCTTAACGCTGATAACCATTAACCCTACTTCCTACGGTCATTCATGAAAGGTTGTTGAAGTCTTGTGAACGGTTATTGAAGTCTTATGAACGATTGTTGAAGTCTTATGAACGGTTGATGAAGTCTTATGAACGGTTGTTGGCGTCTTAAGCACGGCCGTTGAAGTCTTTCTCCCTTAACAAGTACAAACTAACCTCACATGTTATCTGATATCTGTGAGCTTCGTCAGCAAGGTCAGCAGACGGAGAAGTTCCATAGAAAGCAATGTTCCCACCCATTTACCTGAAAATTCAAATTGCAAGATTTAGGCATCATCCCATGATTCGTCTATCGGATCCGAGTGAGTGAGTGAGTGAATAGAATTTAACGTCGCTTTCAACAATATTATAGCTATATCGCGACGAACCAACTAAGCACCACAGTAGTATACAACCGGCAAGATGAACCGAATTAAACCCGGATGTAGAGGTCATAGAGGTCATTTGTGAATCCATGAGGTCAATGCGCATGCGCAGAACTTGGTGTGACGTCATAAGTGTGGATGTGCGCATGCGTGAGTGGATGTGAGTGGAGGTGGGTACAAGATGGCGGCTATTGACCTCCCACCACACCACGACACAGTCCGCCATTTTGTACCCACCTCCACTCACACAGTGCACTGACTGACACCGGTGTGAGTGGAGGTGGGTACAAGATGGCGGCCTGTTGTGGTGGTGTGGTGGGAGGTGAGTATCCGCCATTTTGTACCCACCTCCACACCAGTGCACTGACTGACACCGGTGTGATGGGTTTCAAAATGGCGGCCTGTTTTTGTCATTTTTCCTGTTTTTGTCCACCATTTTGAAACCCACCTCACACATCCACATACATGCATGTACATGCTGCTCAATATGAGGTGGGTTTCAAAATGGCGGCCTGTTTTTGTCATTTTTACTGTTTTTGTCCACCATTTTGAAACTCACCTCCCACATCCACAGCTGTTGTGGGAGGTGGGTTTCAAAATGGCGGCCTGTTTTTGTCATTTTTCTTGTTTTTGTCCACCATTTTGAAACCCACCTCACACATCCACATACATGCATGTACATGCTGCTCAATATGAGGTGAGTTTCAAAATGGTGGACAAAAACAGTAAAAATGACAAAAACAGGCCGCCATTTTGAAACCCACCTCATATTGAGCAGCATGTACATGCATGTATGTGGATGTGTGAGGTGGGTTTCAAAATGGTGGACAAAAACAGGAAAAATGACAAAAACAGGCCGCCATTTTGAAACCCACCTCCCACAACAGCTGTGGATGTGGGAGGTGAGTTTCAAAATGGTGGACAAAAACAGTAAAAATGACAAAAACAGGCCGCCATTTTGAAACCCACCTCATATTGAGCAGCATGTACATGCATGTATGTGGATGTGTGAGGTGGGTTTCAAAATGGTGGACAAAAACAGGAAAAATGACAAAAACAGGCCACCCAGCCGGCACTGGTTCCGGAAAACAGGCCGCCATTTTGAAACCCATCACACCGGTGTCAGTCAGTGCACTGGTGTGGAGGTGGGTACAAAATGGCGGATACTCACCTCCCACCACACCACCACAACAGGCCGCCATCTTGTACCCACCTCCACTCACACAGCACTGGTGTGGTGGAGGTGGGTACAAGATGGCGGCCTGTGTGGTTGTGTGGTGGGAGGTGAGTATCCGCCATTTTGTACCCACCTCCACCACACATCATCAATTGACAGGAGGTGGGTACAAGATGGCGGCTTGGTTTTAAGGGTGGTGGGAGGTGAGTATCCGCCATTTTTTGTGACCTGGGACTATGGGATGCATGTACTCACTTGGTTCTGGGTATTTGTCATCACGGGGAGGTCACGTGATCAGTTCAAGGTCATATCCATTTTTTTTCCATCACGGTTGTGCGCAGGTGTATGACGTCACTTCCGGTCTGCGTGAATCGGGCGTGACCTGGAAAAAGGATTGATCTGTAATCTGTGTTGTTGTTGTTGTTGTTGTTGCTCCCTTTTTTTTTGGACTAACCCATCAGAATAGTACGTATCACGGACTACACCCGTAGAGCTACATCTGGTCTATAAAACATGTCCCTCTGGATCCCACACCTTCATTTCTACAGAGCCATGGCGGAGATCCAGCCCCATGCGACTCGCATTTTACAGTATGCCACCGTGGTGAATTCATTCACGGGTTACCGAGCAGTGGTCCGGTCCATGTTTGCAGATGGCGACGACAACGAGGGACGACGCCAGATCCTGAACGAGTTCACAGAAGCGGTCCTCCACAGAGTGCACTCGATGGAGAGGCGTGCCATCACTCACCACTACTGGACTATGACAGCCATCCTTGATGCTCGCGCTATGGACCAGGAGCGCTCACGCCGGAACCAGTGCCGGCTGGTTGGCCTCATACTAGTCTGTGCCCTATTCACCCTGGCGCTGTGGTATTGACACTATAAATACGAGGGATGAGACAGAGTGTGTGTCATTCTCCCTTCGACATTACAGCAAGCATGTCACTACGCGCCATCCTGCCTCTTACACCCAGTGTGAGGTTATACATTTATCAAGATAAAGTCACGCTGGTGAAAGACGATCAAGCTATTTACTGGACGCCCGCTGAGAGGCTATCGAATCCGGTGACACTACAGCGTGATGGGTGGACTAAGTTTAAACGGGTGTTGAGCGGTGAGTTGGACGGAGACCTCATCCACCTGGACAACGCCATCTACGTATATTCCGTACCACCCGTCCACATACGTCTGGGTCCCTACCAAGAGCCTACGCGAAGTATCAGCCTAACTTCCTCTGTGTGGTCAGCCTTGGAGAAAATAGTGCCTATTGTGGACCAGTTATTTACACCGGACGACCGATCACCCGACCAATTAGCGTGGGTTCGTGCTATGGAAGACGCGGCCGCTGAACCCCATGAACAACTACATGAACCCGACGACGATGCCATTGATTACCCCGCTAGACTCAGTCAGCCCAATGACATGACCACCTGATCCTTTGATCTCACGGGGTTCTCCCTATAAATACGAGAGACAGTGAAATCTGGTACCATTCACGTACTGACCATGACGGAGCATATAGTACTGGCGTATTTCAGCTTGACCCCCGAGGTTTTCCTGCACGTGTATGCGGATAAGGTCGATATCATGGAGGAGGTGGTGGGAGACACGGACCCTACACAACCGTGCCCGGCTCACATTCGTCTGTCCCGGGAGGGCTGGACCAAATTCAAACGGGTGTTGTCTGGTGAACTGGACGGCGACCTCATCCACTTGTGTCACGATGTGTACATCCGACGCGGCCCTTTCTTTGCTCAATTGGCTCGGCTAGATGGAGGTACAGTGCATTTTACCCTTCACCCTGATCTATGGTCTGCATTGGAAGATGCCGTGGTGGATGTGGATGAAGTGCTTATCAAGCGGTCATCAGACGAGTTGGACTGGTCATTGACCATGGCCACTGTGGAAGTCCACGAAGAAAATCAGAAAGAAACTCCGGCCCAAGATATACCCGTTATAAATAAACGATAGAGCCAGGGTCCATCATCATTTGTCACCATGAAGCGCTGGGAGAAGGTGTTGGATAACTTATACTACAGTCCCGACAGTCCGGCGGCCTATAGTGCATTGTCGGCTCTCTATCGAGCGGCCAAACCCCAGGGGTACAACGTGCCCAAGTCCGAGATTGGTTAAGAAGACAAGACACCTATACCTTACATCGATCTGTCCGTCGCCATTTTCTACGGAACCGGGTCATCGTGGGAGGAATAGATGCCCAGTGGCAAGCGGATTTGGTCGATATGAGCGCCTTTGCCAAACACAACGATGAGAATCGGTATATCTTGACGTGCATCGATATCCTATCCAAGTATGCGTGGGTGGTACCCATCCGGACGAAAACGACGGGGGCAAATCTCATAGCGGCGTTCAAAGACATCTTCAAGACCGGGCGCAAACCTTTGTATTTGCAAACCGACGAAGGCACGGAATTTCTCAACAGACCGTTCCAAGCCTTTCTCAAGAAACAGAAGGTGTTTTTCTTCCATACGTACAATGAGACCAAGGCTTCCGTGGTGGAGAGGTTCAACAGGACATTCAAAGGCCGCATGTATAAATATTTCACCTATAAGAATACAAGGCGGTACATCGATGTTCTCCCGAAACTGGTTAGGGGTTACAATCGAGCCTATCATCGAAGTATAGAGAGAGCCCCGATTACCGTGACCCAACGCAATGAAGCCCAAGTCCGGCGTGTCTTGTACCCCAGGCCATCGCAGCGAACGACGAAGGCGGTGTACAAGGTCGGGGACCCTGTATGGATCAGTAAAGTCAAGGGAAAGTTCGAGAAAAGTTACTTGCCCAACTGGAGCGATGAGCACTTCCTGATTAAACGGCGCCTACCCTGACAGCGGCGAGTCTATGAACTGGAAGATCTCCAAGGGGAAACGTTGCTGGGGACGTTTTACGACACGGAATTACAGCCTGTTGTAAAAACACAGCAAGACTACTACACGGTGGAGCAGATTTTGGAAACGGAACGTCGACGTGGCAAACTGTTTCATTTCGTAAAATGGCAAGGCTGGCCCAGTTCCTTCAATTCCTGGGTCGCGGCCAACCAGGTGAAACGACTATAAAGCCAGACACCACTGCCGTCCTCCTTCATTCCACGTCCGACCCCAGTGCTATGGACCAACAGCAGCTGCCTCCGAAGACAACGTCTCGCAAAACGCGCAAAGCGCAAGTGGTCTTTGGGGTGCTATTGCTAACCCTGCTGAGTGTGTTGTACGGAGGTGTGTTTTACGACGTAGCCTATGTCAGTACGTTACTTAACCAACTGAGAACACCAGCTATCAGTGAAACGGGTCTACAGAGAGCACCAGTCGTATCGAGCCCAGTCACCACCACCACCACACCCCGCGTACAAGCCACGTCGAGCTCTACACTTACACCAAGTACACCTACTACGTCTCAAGACC
>JAVTVY010050666.1:0-28169 GCA_036873755.1 Hanleya hanleyi | reverse complement strand
AGTGTTTAAGTTTACCGGGTGTGGCGCTTCGCCATCTTTTTCAAGCGTGTCCGACGTACTTTTCGTTGATACAGCAGAAAGATGCGGACATGCATGAGTGTTTAAAGGCGAACATTGTGGGTGGTCCCAGTCTTATATTCCACCGTTATCACGAGAAGGACGTGACTACTCTGCCGGGTGGAAAATCTTGTGCTAAGATTATCGGTTTCGATGCCAATGCGTTGTACTTGTGGTCACTTGCCCAACCTATGCCCAGTGGGCATTATACACGTTGGTTGGCCGAAGGGCGGCATTTTACGCCCCAACGCGCTTCTTCCAAACATCTCGCCGACCAGTGGATAGATTGGGAAGCCTATCGACGGGGAATTACTATACGACACCAGACCAACGCCACAGAGAAGCGCATAGGCGATCGTCGCCTCCCCGTCGATGGGGTTGCCCTGGTGGGTAACACACCCACTGTATTCCAATTTTACGGTTGCTATTGGCACGGTCACGGATGCCATTTTAGTGCTGGGTGTTTCAACGACCGACGTGGGAAAACAGGTGAGGAATTACGGAAAGAAGTGGTGGAGAACGCGGATTATGTGAAAGAGAGAGGTTACCATCTCATTGAGATGTGGGAGTGTCAATTTCACACCCTGTGTGAGGCCCTACCTCATTTACGGCGTTTCTTAAAACAGCGCGAGTATCCGTTGAGTCGTCGTCGACTGCTGAGTCTACCCCAGATGTTCGACGCCATTCGTTCGGGGGACCTGTACGGCTTTGTCGAATGTGATTTGCATGTTCCCGACACTCTCAAACCTGTCTTTGCCCAGTGCCCGCCCATCTTTAAGAACACGCTGGTGGGTCGAGATGATATTGGCACCACCATGGGGGCCTACGCACATCAACACGAGTGTTTACCGCATCCGCGTCGCATGTTAATTGGTAGTATGTGGGGAGAGAAGATGTTGTTGGGCACTCCGCTGCTGCAGTGGTATATGCGGCACGGTCTGGACATTACGAAAATACACCAAGTCATACAGTACGTACCTCACGCCTGTTTTGCGGCGAATGCCGACATTGTGACGTCTGCCCGTCGTCAAGGCGACCAAGACCCCAGTAAGGCCATCATCGGTGAAAGTTGGAAGCTCACGGGCAACGGCTATTATGGCAAAACGGTAACCAGCCAGGATAAGCACGTGAACGTGAACATTTGTACGACGACTCAAGCCCGCAAAAAGGTCAATTCTCCTCTCTTTCGGTCGGTGGAGGTCATCGATGACGACACGTATGAAATCACTTCAGCCAAGAAGACTATCCGTTACAACTTACCCCTGCAGATTGGATGTATGGCATACCAGGTGGCCAAGCTGCGCATACTGCAGTTTCTATATGACTTTATGGGTGTCTATTTTAATGCATCAGACTGGCAACTCATGGAGATGGACACGGACTCGGCCTACATGGCCGTCTCTAATGCGGATTGGGAGTCCCTGGTGAAACCCGAGTTACGGCACCAGTATGAGATGGAACGGGACCAGTGGTTACCGCAACGTGACCATTACCAGTATGATAAGCGGACGTCCGGGCTCTTCAAGCTGGAGTGGAGTGGGGATGCTATGATTGCGCTCTCCTCCAAGACGTATTACTGTTACGGGGGAGACGAAAATAAGTTTAGCTGCAAAGGAGTGAACCGGCGCGATCCCAACATCGACAAAGCTCTTTACCTGGACGTGTTGCAAAGCCAGGCCAGTGCGAGTGGCACGAATCGAGCATTTCGCGTGGTGGGCCATGAGATACGCACCTATATCCAGCAACGAGACGCCTTTACTTTCTTTTATCCCAAACGAAAAGTATTGGCCGACGGTGTCAGCACTACCTACTTGGACTTGTAAAAATGTGGAACATTAACTGTGGAGTCACGAGTTATAAAAACTGTAAAAGTCAGGATGGCCGAGTGGTCTAAGGCGCCAGTCCTAAGTGCTGGTGGGCGCAATCCCGTCGTAGGTTCAAATCCTACTCCTGGCAGAACTTTTTTTAATCACTACTACTACTACTACTATTCTATGTGTACATACCACCTGTATTCTATTTGTATATATCCTTCTTGTTGACTTAAATAAAGAGAGAGTCAAATCATTTTTTGTGTTTTTTCAATCCTTTATTCAACAATGATTCACGTCAGAACAACAACGTCATAACAATATAATGTGATAATAATATGGGGTCTGCGCAGTACATGTTTTAAGTTAACCAGAGAAATGGCGCATGCACATTAAAACGGGAGGCCGTCATAGACCAGGACATCACGGTCTTCGGCTTGACAATAATCATCAAACATATGTACAATGGTGGGCAGTGAATGTCCTCTACTCCGGTGAGTGAGATAAAACACACAGTACTGTCCGCACACACTACTCAAGGGGCCTTGTAATCTTTGCGTATTCCAACGCCACTCTGTCGTGGAGACGTCCATGAATTTCACTAAATCGGCATGGAGGGGTGCAAGTCCGTAGGAATCAAAGTATTCGCCTTGGCCTTGGGTGTCCACGTACACCGCTATCCAATGTTCACCGGGTCGACTCTTTGGGTCTGTATTCAGAATGTAGGCTGCAGGGGTGGTGGAGTGGGTGGGAAACACATTGCGTGGAAATACACCTCGAAAGGGGATCTTGGGATCTCGCTGGAGTATAGCCATCAGCTGTTCTGTATCCATGTTTTAGCTGGAGAAGTCACACAGCACGTTTCTTTGCGCATCCACGCTGATGACGTTGTCAAACTCGGCGTAGCAAATCACGTTGATGGTGCTGGGTAGAGCTGCGGAGAAACGCAGTTCCAACCGTAGGTTTCCTTTCTTGAGTAAAGCCAGTTGATGATCGTGTTCCAAGGTAGGGGTGAGGTCAAAGGCGAACAATGTGTACCCACGGCTAAAGTCTTTTCGACTGATGGTATTGCCTTCGTCCTGGTTGTTTTGTCCTGTGGCTATAAACAGGTTCAGGTAGGTTCGCACATAGTTTCCGTTAGTAAAGTCCGGTTGTAAGGGTCGGGCTGGAATTTGATGACCGGCCACGTGCAGTGCCACAAAGTTGATGTTGAAATGGTCAAATTTGAACGGATTCTCAGCCCAATTTCCATTGAATGTGGTGTTGGTGACACACGCCAGGGTAAGACGTTTAGGCAGATCTCCTAGAAATAAATTCTCTCTGTTGGCCATCATCGTACCTGCGGGTACCGAGAACACCTTGGTCTGTACGCGTCGGATGGGATACAGGGCTGGTTTTTTCGCTAAGGCTTGCATGTGACTCAGCAACACCCCCTGTTGCAAATCTACCGTACGGACAAACAGGACTGCATCTTCAATCATGATCTTGTAATCGATAGCACCCGCCCCACCGGCCATTAAGGCAAACGTAGGTGCGGAACGGATCAACTTGATCTTGATGGTTACACCGTTCATCATGTAGCGGTCTTGCATGAACAGATCGGCGTGCAGTCGTCCCATCATATCGATGGACTTGCTTTCGCTTGCTAATCTTTTGCGTCTGGCGTACCCAGTATTGCCAGGGAGTAGATGGTTGAAGTATCCGGGTGTATCCCTGTGGTACAGCTCAGCTTGTAAGTGTGATAATTTGGCATCACTGCCGTACGACAACAGCGTCTCCAGGTAGGCTCGATACGGATAGGTATTGGTGGACGTACTGATGAGTCTATCGTTCAGACTGATATCCACCTGTTGGAACATGGAGTGCAGCCAAAGATTCACCGCGGTTACATTTGCATCGCCCGCTAGGTCCGTCCCATCGTTGTTCGTTATTTTAGCTTTGACGTACAAGTAGGAGTTGGCTAAATCCAGGTAGGCCGTATCATTGTTTTCAATGGAAAATTCTACGGGACCCACACCCGTCAGGCTAGCCAGGGGTCGATGTTCTACCCAACGTCCTTCGGCTACACTGGTTTGAGTGGGTGGAATAGTCCACAAATCCAATTCACTGTTGGTAGACGGACATGACTCGGAGTGAATGAAGGCCATTATGCGAAAATGTCTCTCCTACTATTACGTCTCTTTTTCTTCTTCTTCTTCTTCTGGGGTGTAGTCCTTCTCTGGGGTGTGCGTCGTGGGTGGGTTGGTCGTCGACTGACTCTTCGCGGTGTCAGTCTTTGTCTTTTAAGGGCTTTGGCCAGCAACACACCCCCAGCTTCTTTAGCCCGGCGTTTGAAGGCTTGTCGGGGTGCTGTGCCTTCCATCACATCCTCGGCCATGCGCAATCCACTTTGTACCGCTTGTCTCCCTACCGTTTTAACACCCCGTGTCACCATGGGCAGGAACGTTTTGACGATACTCCCCAGTATGTTTCCCAATCCATGTCCACGTTGCATGCGTGCCCCACTAAACATGGGCATGCCTCCTCCCGTTTGTTTCTTGTAGTAGTCGGCATAGCTGGGTGTATGGCATTCGTAAGGTACGTACATTATTATACGAAGTGAGGAGAACGGGTTTGTCGGAAAGCAAGTGTCAGCACCACTTTTCCTCGCTCGAATGGGATCGGCCGTCCCGTGTCATCTCTTAGATCCACCGTGATCGTGTCGATATCGGTATGGCGTACGGGCAGGAACATGATAGGGTTGAAACTGTGGGTGGCTTGTTCGCCATACGTCTTGCTAATGGGCACCACTCGTAACAGAGGTGTGTTCATATCACCCACAATATGGCTGTCCACGGCATCCGAGTAGACGTACAGTGCGTACATGCCTTCTTTCATATCCATCAAATGGGAACCGTGCTCATTGGTGGGACCCCTGTATAGGACGTGGTGAGACAGCCGTAACATTTCCTGTAGTCTAGAACTGAGTTTTGCGTTCACGAGTGGGGTCAGCCAGATAAAGCTCTTTTCGTTGTGTGCGTTGACCTCGAAGCACAGGTTGTTCTTCAAGCGCCTGGATAACAGGCGTGATGCATCATTCGTGAACGCCTGTAGAGCCTTGTACTCCATCAAGGCATTCAGAGCCTGTACGAACTTCTGCGGTGTATCGTATTGGCCTGCGGGGAGAGTCAGTCTGTAGATTTTTTCTTCGTAGACTACTTCGTACCATATTTCTCCGTGTTGTACGTTGTACCATGAGTAAGGGTATTGAATCTCCACCAGTCCACATTCCCAGCGGCCCGATAAATGTAACGGTTGAGATAATTGCGTGACATACTTGGTCAAGGTGTTGTCAGGAAACACGTCGAGTGAGCTATTACTGGGCAACGTCAGGTAAAACATGATGACGCCTGACGACTGATGTGGTTCTGGCTTCTGCACCGGTTTTTTATATATTATTAGTAGGGGTCCCAGTGTGCCTGGCGGGGGGTGCCCACTCGGCGTTGTGGCAATGACTTGAAACGTCCAAATCGTCGTGCTGGTGTTTTGGGTGGTGACATGAGCTCCCAAGAGGGTTGTGGTGGTGGTGGTGGTGGTGATGGTTGGTGTCGGGTGTTCGATTGCTCCATAAAGGCCCAACGGTTAGGATTGCCTACCAATTCTTGTGGGATGTGCGTGTCTTTTAAGCCCTGAGCAAAGACTTCCCAGCCCGGGGGGTTGGAATGTTTGCGAGTACGCACCATATCGTTGATCAAATCGGTGATATGAGACCCCGGTACCACTTTGTTTCGAATCAGTAGCTTTCCTTCCGCATTCCAACCCATATCGGCATGCTGTTTCACCCGGTCCAATAATAAACGGGCCCGCGTCTTGTAGGCTTTAGGCACACTGTTCAACACTTCTTCTTCCAGCTGAGGTGATGGAGCAGCAGCAGCTGTTGTGGTTGTGGGTGTGGGTAGTGGTGGTGGTGGTGGTGGTGGTGGTGTAGTACTAGTACTACTTCCTACTCCTCTATATTGATCCATAAACGTCTGGTACCGGTTCAGTGTATGATGGTAGCGTTGAATTTTCTCGTGATCGGAGAGTCCACGTTGTTGCAGTATATTATTCATTTCTTCATCTAGAGATTGGAGTTGTTGCACGGTGGCCGGCACGGGATAGGGCGATTGTAAACTCTGTAACAATCGCGGTTCGACCAGCATCATTTTTTTCGTATGTTCCATGGGGGTGTTAGCGTCCTCCTCCCAAGATGGAGCCGAGTAATGGACCCAGTACAGTAGCGGCTAAGGGAGCTAGGAGTGCACCGAGAAATCCACCGCGCTGTAACACCTGTTTCTTTTTTTTAAAACTCTCCGTCTTCTTGACTAACGTTCTGAGACCTGCCTTGTGCCGTTGCAAGTTCCCCTTCTGTACAGCACTGAGGGGAACATTGCCTTTTAACACATTATGGGCCACTTCACACAAACACCGTACCAATTCGGGCTCCGCGCCGCGCACCAGCGCCCGGCCCACCTCCGGTGGCGCGCTGCGGAGTACGCGGAGAGCCGGCGCGTGTCTGCGTATCCGTGCCGACATGATGAGTGATGGCTAGAGTGGCTTGTCTTCTTCTTTTATTTTTTTTTATTTGGGAGTGTACACCGTCTGTATCTCGCCGGGAAAAATGTGAGTACGCAATCGAAGGGTGGAGGGCGTGTCTTGTTTCAAGTCGATGAGTAGATAGCCGTGAGCGGGTTGGGTGGCATCTTCAAAGGCTTCTCGTACAAAGGCCGTGTTCCGGTGCTCTTTGTTCTTACTGAAGAGATTCTGCACGATGTAGATAATGCTCAACCGACGATGATGGCTGCCTTTGGTAAAGAGACGGGTGATTCGACTGTCCGTTTCCGTCATGAGATCGTCCACCACCACCAACGTGTCTTGGGGTGTATCCTCAGGGGTAAGCCTTCCACTAAGGTGAGTCCCGGGACACGGGCCAGTGCCTCGTACGCGGGTTGCCAAGCTCCATAACACCACAGGATGCCAGCTACAGGCGGTGAAATCAGGGCTGCCCTGTGTTGGATGAGGCGTTGAACGAAGTGTGTTTTTCCCGACGCTGTCGGTCCAGCGATGAGACACGTGAAAGGATGCTGCCATCGAGGATCCATAGTTTTTTTTTTTTTTCTTATTTGGTGATTTGCGCTTGCCGATTAGAAGCCCACCAGCGTTCTCGTGGATCCCACCGGGGATCGTAGTCCAATGGGTACCGTTGTGGGTACCGTTGCCGTGGTAAACGTGATTCACCGGAGCCCAGGTGAATCGTGTTGGTAGGTGTGGGGGTGATGGTGTAGTGGAAACGTTCGAATCGGCGAGTAGATACGGCACCGGTAGGCTGATGGCGGTGGTGAGGTCGAGTAGTACGCTTAGACGGTGGTGTGGTAGGGCTGAGTGTGGTGATGATAGGTTCCGTCGTCGTCGTCGTCGTCGTCGTCGTCTCAGGGGTTGATACGGCAGGCTGACGGTCAGGTGGTGGAGGTGTACGCTTAAAAAACGGTGTGGTAGGGGCAGGCTGGCGGTGAGGTGGAGGAGTACGCTTAAAAAACGGCGATGTAGGAGGGCGAGTCGTCGTGATCGTGGTGAGGTTGGTGATCGTGGTAGTACTGTTGGGTAATTGCACTTGACGTTCAGGCACCGGTGGAGCAGCACTTGGACGACTGAGTGTTGAAAAACAGGATATCAGGTAGGACAAATCATAGAACACACCTCCAAATAAGGTACCCAGAAGCACTACTGCACACAACAGCGTACCGACTTGTCCTTTTCGAGTCTGTAACATTAAGGGTAGACGTTCACGCTCCATGGTATCCCATCTACACTGATGGAGGCTGGTGATGTGCGGTAGAATTTATAGACGTTTCATGTCACGGCCGGATACCCAGGAATTAAACGAATTGGACCACCCTTGCCATTTGACGAAATGATAGGGGATTCCCCGTCGACGTTCCGTTTTCAAAATCTTTTCCACCGTGTAGTAATCTTTCCGTGTTTTCACCACCGGTTGTAATTCGGCTTCATAAAACGTGCCTTGCAGTGTTTCGCCATGTAAATCTTCCAGTTGATAGACGTGTGGCTGTCGAGGTTTATGGCGAACAATGACAAAGTGCTCGTCACTCCAGTTGGGCAAATAACTTTTCTCAAATTGGCCTTTCACTTTACTCACGCGTACCACATCTCCACGTTTGTAACGGGGTGACGTGCGTGATGATGATGATGATGATGATGATGGCTGCTGGTACAGCGTACGGCGCACTTGATGTTCGTTGCCTTTTGTCACATCGAGGGGGGCTCGCTCGATACTGCGATGATAGGCTCGATTGTACCCTTTCACCAGTTGAGGTAGTACATCGAGGTAGCGTCGAGTGTTTTTGGCGGTAAAATACTTATACATCCGACCTTTGAAGGTGCGATTGAATCGTTCCACCACAGAGGCTTTGGTCTCGTTATACGTATGGAAGAAAAATACTTTCTGTTTCTTCAGAAAGGCTTGAAAGGGTCGGTTGAGAAATTCTGTGCCTTCATCCGTTTGCAAATACAGGGGTTTGCGTCCCGTCTTGAAAATCTGCTGGAATGCCCGTATCAAATTCTCTCCTGTTTTGGTACGAACGGGTAGTATCCAGGCGTACTTGGATAAAATATCGATACAGGTCAACATGTACCGATATCCATCATTGTGGGAAGCAAATCGACTCATATCCACCAAATCCGCTTGCCATTGTGCGTCTACACCTCCGACGATCACTCGGTTACGGCGAAAATGTCGTCGAGCTGCTCGATGTAAACTATACGTGTCTTGCGTTTTTAACCAGTCTCGTACTTCAGTTCGATTAATGCCTTGCGAATGGGCAGCTCGAGCCAACGCCGCTACAGCGCTATAAGCGGCTGGACTGCTAGGATTGTAATATAAATCGGTTAACACCTTGTTGACAGTGGTACGCCACGTGGATTCCGATCGACTACCCCTTTTTTTGTTTTTTCGAGGTGCCATACTGGAGGTTGTGGTGTGTTGACTTTCTCAGGGAACACTGTCACTCTAGTCCTCTGTGCACCCTATACATAGTACTTCATCCACTTTGGGGATTACTTTTTTTCCAAGGCCTAGCATACATGTGCATGCCTATGTGTGAATGAGAGTATGACTCGCGCGACCCTTTTCAGGGCCAACCCTCATGTTATTTCAATACATGCAATCATTTAACCAGTATGACAAAATAGCACAATCTCAGGATTGTAAATTAACCCAGGAAGGGTGGTGGCGCGCGGACGTCGGCGTAAACATTTGGGTACTCTCCACGCAATCATTGAACATGGGAATTGGCTAGTGTGAGAATGTACCAAAATCAAGGGAATCTGGCGTAAGTGAGAGACTATATATTCAGCATTATGATGAGTGCACGCCACGCGGCCCTTTTCAGGGGCAAACCTCCAATGTTATTTCAATACATGCAATCATTTAACATAGGAACGGCTACTCGCCTCTATATTCTATAGTATTATTACCAATCTGCAAAAATCTCAGGATTGTAAATTAACCCAGGAAGGGTGGTGGCGCGCGGACGTCGGTGTAAACATTTTGGCACTCTCCACGCAATCATTTAACATGGAAATTGGCTAGTGGAGAATACGCAATGAGTGACGCGTATATCGACTCTAATGTTATTTCAATACATGCAATCGATTCTGGTCAACACTCGTTTCAGGGCCAACTTGATCTTTTCAGGGCCAACCTCAATGTTATTTCAATACGAGCAATCATTTAACATAGGAATTCACTAGTGCGAATTTCGTGCAAAATGAAGAGATTCTGGCGTAACCCAGGAAGGATGGTCGTGCGGACGTCGGCGTAAACATTTTGGTACACCCACCAATCAGCGATGCGGTGTCACTCTGATGCTATTAATAGACACAATGATTTAACATGGGAGTTGGTTAGTGTGAATTTTCGTATCAAATCAAGGGGTTCTACCCTGAGTGAGATACATGTGCCTGCACGCCACGCGGTCCTTTTCAGGGACAAACCTCCAATGTTATTTATATACATGCAATGATTTAACATAGGAATTGACTAGTGCGAATTTCGTGCAAAATGAAGAGATTGTGGCGTAACCCAGGAAGGGTGGTCGTGCGGACGTCGGCGTAAACATTTTGGTACTCTCCACGCAATCATTTAACATAGGAATTGGGCTAGTGGGAGAATGTACCAAATCATCAGTATAATAGAGTTATTACCAATCTGCAAAATCTCAGGATTGTAAATTAACCCAGGAAGGGTGGTGGCACGGACGTCGACGTAAACATTTGGGTACATCCATCAATGATCGATGTGGTGTCACTCTGATACTATTAATAGACACAATCATTTAACATGGGAATTGACTAGTGCGAATTTCGTGCAAAATGAAGAGATTCTGGCGTAACCCAGGAAGAGTGGGGAGTTGAGATTTTGGCGCCAATTAGAGCCAATGAAATGTCTTTGAAAGAACCAATCAGTCATCATTAAAAAGAACCAATGAAACCCGTAGGCGGTGATTCAAACTACCAATGAAAAACTACTGTATTTTCGTATAAAGCCAGCGGGAAGCGTGCATAGCGTCACTCCAAACACATACTTTGAGCACTAACAACGATGTATCACCAGGAAATGAAAGTTAAAATGGTAGCCAAAATGTCAACGACAAGGGGAGCAGCCCAAGCCAAGGCCAAGAGGGCAAAAAAGGCAAGAAGAGCCAAGATGTTTTGGATGGAGGCCATGAAGTCGTGGGCCCAAGAGAACATAAATATGTCTCTCGACAAGTGGGTCCAGCTTCATGGTCTCATCACGGCTGCTCCCAGCAACATCAGCGAAGATTTTATCAGTTTTCTGCAGACCATTTTACGCCAAGAAGAACAAGAGGAGGTGGAGGAGAAGGAGGAGGAGATGCCGGCCACAATTGCTCCCGCCACATTTGTTCAACCTCTACCGATAACACCGAGGGCGAGCCGTTATAGCATGCAGCCTGCCGGGATTTTCATCCCCCTGGAAGAGGAGTGAAAAGACGGGGAAAATACAGATTAAACGGCCCTTTTCAGGGCCAACCAAATCAACGGCCCTTTTCAGGGCCACCCTATTCTTCGAAAGAGGAACTTCTAAACAAGGCACGTTCAATTGAAATCCTACAATCTCCTCTCCTCTATATATATTCTATAGTATTATTAGCCATCTGCAACACCAAAAAAAAAAACACAATCCCTGACCCTCAACGGCCCTTTTCAGGGCCATCTCCTTACTTGAAACATAGACACAGTGAACGGATTGTAAAAAATTTACCCAGGAAGGGTGGTGGCGCGCGGACGTCGGCGTAAACATTTTAGGTACTCTCCACATCGACTATCGACTCTATTAATAGACGCAATCATTTAACATGGAGATTTGCTAGTGTGAATTTTCGTGTCAAATCAATGGGATTCTGGCATACATGTGCATTAAATACAGTGCACGCGGCCCTTTTCAGGGACAAACCTCCAATGTTATTTCAATACATGCAATGATTTAACATAGGAACGGATACTCGCCTCTATATTCTATATATAGTATTATTACCAATCTGCAAAATCTCAGGATTGTAAATTAACCCAGGAAGGGTGGTCGCGCGGACGTCGGCGTAAACATTTTGGTACTCTCCACGCAATCATTTAACATGGAAATTGGCTAGTGTGGAGAATGTACCAAAATGAAGGGATTCTGGCATGAGTGAGAGACTATATATTCAGCATTATGATGAGTGCACGCCACGCGGCCCTTTTCAGGGACAAACCTCCAATGTTATTTCAATACATGCAATGATTTAACATAGGAACGCATACTCGCCTCTATATTCTATATAGTATTATTTCCAATCTGCAAAATCTCAGGATTGTAAATTAACCCAGGAAGGGTGGTCGCGCGGACGTCGGCGTAAACATTTTGGTACACCCACCAATCAGCGATGCGATGTCACTTTGATGCTATTAATAGACACAATCATTTAACATGGGAGTTGGTTAGTGTGAATTTTCGTGTCAAATCAAGGGATTCTGGCATACATGTGCATTAAATACAGTGCACGCCACTCTTTTTAGGGGCAATTCTAATGGTATAAACATAGGAATGGATTTTTTAACATGGAAAAAAATTCATGTGTTATTTTTTTACCTATTGTTACCTTTAGGTGTGTGCATGTGCAGGAGTTGGTGTTTTTTTATTTTTTGTGCTGAGTTAGAAGTCCCTCTTTCGGAGGAATGGTTGGCCCTGAAAAGGGCCTTTGGAGATGTAAGGGTTTACATCATTGGGGAGAAATTTATCCGCCGCCGGGTACACACGGGACAATCCATGGTGACAAAAATACACTCTAGGGGTGTATCATTGAACATAGGGTCGTCTGTTGGGTGGGTCTGTGTGGCGTCCATACAGCGTAGACACAGGGCTTGATGGCCGCAGGGAAATATTGCATATTTTGCAAAACGTGTAGCGCATTGTACACAGCGTAAAAACCGGGCTGGTGTCCATTTTACGGGTGGTGCCAGTCTTCTTTTTATGGTAGTAGCGTAGTCATGCAGGTGTTCAATTTCTTGTTTTTGTTGTTCACTCCTTTTTCTTTTTCTTCCTACGCTTTTCTCCCTCCCCTCTTCCTCCTCCTCCTTCTCTTCTGGCTGTATTTTCGTTCCCTGTCCTCCCACGCCTTCTTCTTTTTCTTCTTGTCCTGCTTTTTTTTCTTCCGGATGTACCAACTGATCGGGGACGGGTAGCAGTTGAACTTGGATATCTTCTTCTTGATCATAGTGTTGGAACACATGTTGGAGCATTTGTTGAAACCGTGGACTTTCCAGGGAGGTGACATCATCATCATGCTGTAGTACCGGTTCTTCTTGTTGATCTGTAAATAGGGTGGGCTGTAATATATCATCCAGCCATTGGTCCTCTATCGGTGGGTGTTGTGTACTTTCCAGCGCGGTGACATCATGCTGTGGTACCGGTGAGTGTTGTTCATCTGGGGGCTGTAATATATCATCCAGCCATTTTGTGTTCTGCATCGGTGAGAGTGATAGGTCACTATCACTCAGCAACTCTTTTATCATTGCATCAATATCCATTATTTCAGACATCATGTAATTGTGAATGAACAAGATAAAAAAAAAACACTGCTATTTATACCGTACAGCGCGCGGACGTCAGCGAAATGGTGGCTCCAAACCTGCACGCTGCAAGAAATTTTGTGTTTCTTTGACAATTTTAATCCCGTGTGATTTTGCAATAAATGCCAGGTCAGTATAAAAAATTATTTCAAATTGAACGGGGGCAACTCAGGATGTAGCATTTAAAAATTAAGAAAATTAGCAGTAGACTAAGCCACTATTTTAATGATTTCATCCATTTTAGACCCGTAAGAAAAAAATTAACCCAGGAAGGGTGGTTGCGCGTGCAAAATCTCAGGATTGTAAATTAACCCAGGAAGGGTGGTCGCGCGGACGTCGGCGTAAACATTTTTTGGTACACCCACCAATCAGCGATGCGGTGTAACTGTGATGCTATTAATAGACACAATCATTTATCATAACACTCCATTACCCCGAACATCTCCGAATCACGCAAATAGACACAATCATTTATCATAACACTGCATTACCCCGAACATCTCCGAATCACGCCGCCATGTTGGTTTACAACAGGGCCGACACCCACCGTGTTGATTTACAACAGGGCGGACACCCACCATGTTGGTTTACAACATGAGTGCCTAGACATCTATATAGCGCGCTGAATGTTGTTACCATTCATGCACAATAATACATCATGACTACAAGAAGACTAGTATTCGAGGATCCTAGAGACCATAGGGAGGTCATTACACATGAAGAGGATGGCGGTGTCACGATTATTACAAGCCTACAGCGAGTGCATCAACGTCATATTGCCGATACGTTGAGACGACAAAGTGCACAACAAGACCAAGAGGTGACGGCGGCTATGGATGAAGATAATAATGATGACACGGACGAAGAAGAACTGCCCACCGTAGAGTGGTTAAACTGTAACAGACCACCAGGAAATACAGCGGCTACCCAAACGCCAATTATAACAACACCGGAAACAGAGACGCCAGCTACAACATTACCACCTGAACAACAACAACAACAACAACAACAACAACAACAATGCTCTTGGACCGAGGTAACCCGTCTCAACGACCAGGTGTCCCGCCTAAACGACCAGGTGACCTTGGCAAACGAACAGATTAACGAAATGAGAGAAGACATGGGTCAAATGGACAGAGTCAAGGTTCAACTACAAAGAGACCTGCATAAAGAACTAAGTAAAGCCAACTGCAGTGTGTGTACAAACGAGGAAACGGAGTACGCCCTATTTCCGTGCGGACATTTATGCGTATGCGAAGAATGCTGGGTGACACTAACGTGTACAGGGGATGAGTGCCACTGCAATGAAACCGACGAACAGCATTTTAAAATAAAGTGTCCCGTGTGCAGGAGGCAGGTGGCCGGAGTGAAGAAAATCTACCGCTCCTAAAAAACAAGTGTAGTAACACTTTCCAACGGCCCTTTTCAGGGCCACCCCATTCCTCCGAAAGAAGAACTTCTAACTGAGCACAAAAAATATAACATCAGCTCCCCCACTAAATGAACACTAACACTCATTTTTAAATTTTTTTGAAATTTTTTTATTTAACACAATAGAATGAAACAAACATGTTTATCTGAATGTTTTTCAACTTGAAAAAAATGTTCAATATTTATACAACAACAACAACACTAACACAATAGAATGAACGTATTTACAACAGTGAAACTGGAAGTATTGAATTTTAATATAATTATACGCTATCAATGGCGCTTCAATGAACGTGTAGGAATAGAGTAAAATGTGTGAAAATGGTTTCATGAAAATGTTCAATAGTTCGTCTTCACCACAGTGAAAAAGTGTTGAATTTTATAATAATACGCTATCAATGGCACTTCAATTAACGTGTAGGAATAAGGTCAATGTGTGAAATGTTTTTTCATGAAAAGGTTCAATAGTTCCGTTTTCACCACAATGATCAGCGCGTATTAGGGAACGGTACTACTGTCCAGTTACGCAACAAGACTTGCTTGAACTCCTCATCGTTTTTCCGTCCCTGGTGTACATAGATGTAGGTAGTAATCTCTTCACGTGGAATGGTAGGAGGGCAGGCAGCTTCCAATGCCACGGCAATTTGCTCCTCGGTCACAACCTGTAATGCTTCAGTGATCAGCGCGTATGAGGGTACACTAATGTCCATACACGTATGCATTATTATGGGACTGTTGTTGAAACACCCTGCACAGGCTTCCAGACGCAGTTGTCGAACGCGAGGCCTGACCAGAGCCATAACTGTGTCAATGTACTTCAGATAAATAGTGTGAGACACCTGGTAATTCAAAGCTTGACGAATTGCAGCTGTCACACTCTGCAACTTGCGCCACACCGGTATTTTCAAAGTGACACCCTGAGGACAAGGAGCAAGCTGTTGTGTATCGGCCGTCATTTTCCATTTACGGATATGCAGCAGGAGGTCGTCGTTGAAATAACCAACACTCACATAGATGTCTTCACCTAGAGAAAATTTCACTTCGTTACCCGCCTGTTCGCCAATCACCGCGTCCACGGCATAATAAACGGTCTCCAGTCTTTGCCAGCACTGCGAAGACAAGGCAATACGCCTAGCGGGTCTGTCCATATAGGCCAGTACATTAAAATGTACTTGTGCGTCTTTCACACTGACAGTCAAACAAGCTGAAAGCTGCCATATATCCGTGTGGGCCGACTCATAAGCCTGCTGGATAATGTTATTAATGGACTGCACAGACATAGGAAGTTGCACCATGTGGTCTTCTTTTTCTTGTTTCCCTTGCTCTTCTTCATTTTGTTCATCCATGGACTCAGGCACTGGCTGGAGAACGGGTTCAGGTGTTTCTAAAGGGATTTGTCGGGACCGCTTGGCACGTGCACCGCGTTTGGCTGGTACACCACACTCTGGGTGCATGTCCGTACGTTTGGTAGCTGTACGCTGTTCGGTAGTATCCATAACTAAGATACCCTCTTCTACTACAACGGGAATTTCAAGTAGATCAGCCAATTCTACATTTTCCGTCTTCTTCAGTGCATGCACGAACGCTAGAAATGCATAGGGACCACGACGCTGTAGAGCATCGAGCAGAGCTCCGTTTTGTCGTGAAGGAGTGTTCTCCGCCATGATATCTTCCACACCCTGTTTCAGCAGTATTTTATCAACCATAAGCACATCACATATTGCCCCCGCATGCCGCATCTCATCAACCAGGCGAACACGGTTCTTTTGAAGGATGACTTTGTCGGCTGAATTCATCTTGACTATGGGCTCAGGCTGGTGAAGAACTGCTACCGTGTAAAAGTCTGGTGAATTTGCACTGGTAAAATGGAAAAAAGTACACGCAGGATCCACAACTCATACAAAGTAGGCAAGCAGAATGACTGGCTGGCTGGACAGGCAGGCAGGCAGGCAAAATCAGGTCAGTGGTGAAAAAACTTCCCAAAGTAGTCCAATGATTATAACCCATTCACTAAAAATCACCTACTTTTATATGTTTTTCACCCCATTCCCGAACATTCACGAACCAACTCCGACATCTTGCTTTACAACAGGGCCCACAACCACCATTTTGCTTTACAACAGGGACGACAACCGCCATCTTGCTTTACAACAGGACCGACAACCGACATCTTGCTTTCCACCATGCCCGAACAGGCCCGAACAGGCCCGAACACACCCGAACTTCTCCGAACAGCTCCGAACCACACCGAACAGTACCGAACATCACCGAACCAAGCCGC
This sequence comes from Hanleya hanleyi, assembly GCA_036873755.1. Classification (NCBI taxonomy): domain Eukaryota; kingdom Metazoa; phylum Mollusca; class Polyplacophora; order Lepidopleurida; family Hanleyidae; genus Hanleya; species Hanleya hanleyi. The sequence goes on along the minus strand of JAVTVY010050666.1, from coordinate 11,429 downwards.
CATCTTGCTTTACAACAGGGCCGACACCCACCATCTTGCTTTACAACAGGGACGACACCTCAACCAATCAAATTCAACCTCACACTTACAATTCAACCAATCAAAAGCCTCGTTACAAAACCATACAGTTGTGACGTCATAGTTACATCCGGGTGAAAAAAGGCTTTAAGTGCTGTATATACACTACTGATGTCAATATGGATTCCTAGCAGTGCAACACGAGGTACTAATGTCCTACATTATCCGAGGCCGTGTCGAGTGTTCAAAATATCAACTAACGACAATTGTCGACTTACAACCACTGCAATCCGATCGACACAAAGTGCTAAATTTGGAGATTGTTTCGCGCAGCTTTTATATCTGACGTCACATGGAGCGTTATAGGAAGGCTGGCGGTGGTCATTGCAGTCTACCTAGCCTAAGCGATTGTTGGACACTTCTAGTTTTATGGACTTCTGCTTATATCTATAATACCATCCAGTTCAGCATTATCAACGCTGCAAACGAGCATATACAGATCGATGGCTGGCTTCGTCTGTACGATAATCGGGGTTATGGAGCAAATTTTGTCCTGTCTCAGTTTGGCCCCTTGGGTGTGCTTAAACATAGGACTCATTTACGAAGACAAACTCTGACAAAAACGGGCCTATACACTAGCCCACACAACGAGCATGTGCCTCTCGTGAGGTAGAATACGACACGAGTGATACCCACGTGACTGTGACGTAATCTGTGATGTCATCAGTAATGGAGAAAGTGCAGATTCGCTCGGGTGCGTACTTGAGACATGCCCACCTACACCTTTATACCCTAACCTCTAAAGTGGCGACTAGTGGAAATTGGAGATGCATGTAGATGTCTTAACATAAAACGGCAATGTCAACTGTAGAGTGGTTAAACGACAGCAGCAACAAAACTTTCTACTTTGACAACAATTTCTGTTCACATCAGTGCAGATTTCCCATGGATACTGTCACATTGATTGATTAAACAGACAAACAAAGACAATGGCTTTAGCTATACATGCAGATTTGTTGTTATTTTTTGTTACTGAAAAAAAAAATAAACAACAATTTTAACTTATTGTAACAGCAATATTTAACTAAAATGTGAACTCGAATTTATCATCCCATTAATTCCAACAGATTGTTTCAATTGTTATGAGGAGGATTTTGAAACCCATGGACTCTTGTATAATGGATTTCTTTCAGAAACGACAATTCAATTCTTCCCCTGATATCTTCCCGTTACAAAACATCTTATTTGTCAATTACATTTCTCAATTTGAAAAGTGCATTGAGAAATTGCATAATGTTCTAAGGAGCTGCATTGTGGCATTGTTCAGATCAGAGTAGGAAGATATCAAATTATGAGTCCGAGGGTTGTGAGCAGGAGCTTGAATCTGAATGTTTGAATTGATGGAAATAGAGAAATGATGATGGTTCATATGAGAATAAATGATTGACAGAACAAAACTTGTTTATAAAGGAAAGTAACTCTTCTTATTACATTCATTTATTCTCATTTGAATTATCATAAATTCTCTGTTTTCATCAAATCAAACATTCAGATTCAAGCTCCTGTGGGTTGATTGATTGTTGCAGGTGAAGGCTTTAGTGAAGAAAGCAGAGGACACATTTGGTCCTGTGGACATCCTCGTCAATAACGCTTGTGCAGTTTATTATGTGTTGATGAAGAATCTGCACGAGGATAAATGGGAGAATAGTGTGGACGTGAATTGTAAGGTAAATAAATTAAATATATAACCGTATTTATTGAGCTTTTATACTTACAAATTCCACAGTGCCTCCCCTCTTAGAACGCGTCATAAAATTACCACAGAAATGTTCAGTTACAGTTAACAAGGAATTACTGAAATGTTGTTAGATTGTTTCTTATACCAGCATTATGTCTACTGTCTCAGAATTGTCCTAAAGACAAAGTACATGTATCTCTGAAGAGAGTTTATTCACTGATTGTATCGAAAATAACTAAATCTTTGCTCACAATTATAGAATCTCTCCCGAAACGCTGGTCATATCTAACTTGTAGAAAAATTACCATAAATTTTGGTAACTTTGAAACCTGTATAGAAATGTTGTTTCTTAAATTTTGGACGAGAAAATATCTTTACAGCTACTTTATCACTAACACAAAAGTCTCGATGTACTGAACTTTTCAGAGAAAGTAACTGTCGCTTGTCTTGCGCGTCAACTCGTTTTTCGTGCCCCAAGTCCCAAATTTCAGTCATACTTGGCACGTCCTCTCCTCTAAAGTGTGGTAAATCATCCGTTTTGATAATTTGAGTGATTGTACTGGATCGTCCAAGTAACCCACGATAAGGAGGAATGACAGTGGTGCGATTTCGTACAGTATTATTGGCAGCCATGATTTGGGGTAATACCAAATCCCAGTCTTTGTCCATCTTGGCTGTTTTCACCATGGAAGATTTTAATGTTTGATGAGAACGTTCAACCGGGTTGGCTTGTGGGCGTGCCACTGGGGTGTAGTGTCTTCTAAGTGTTCGAATAGGTTTCAAAATCAGTAGATGTGTGTTATGTATTGTATAACAGTACGGTAATGCATATATATACCGTGTGGCACTGAGCCTTAATGGTAATTTGACAGTGAGAGCTACTTCCCCTTGTCTGTAATCTTCCGCTTGCACGTGTCGAGATAAAACGGTTGCTTTAGCAGACATCTGATAGTTTGGACTGATTTTATAAAGCACCCACGGTTTACGAAATAAGACTTAACATCTGGCGACGAGGAGGTTCGTAAATATTCAGAACATCCGTCTCAAGGGTCCCGCGGGCAGGCGATACATGAATTTTGACGAACTATATTGTGAAACAAGTACACTTGTTGAAAAATGGGCGATGACCCGCAACAACAACAACCAGCACATGTGCGTGTGCGTGGAAACATTGGTAGAATATGGACTTGTATGATTCAACGTTAGAAGCGTGGGAGTCATACGACGAACGTTTCGAACAGTATGTTACGGTCAATAAACTCCCTGAAGTGTAGCATTTTTGCTTAGTGTTATGGGCGCCAAAACTTTCGCACGTTTGAGAAGACTGATCGCACCAGTAAAAGCCAAGGACAAGACATTGGATGAAATTTATGAGGTCCTACAAAATCACCTTGCCCTCAAACCTCTCCTGATTGCTGAAAGGTTTCGGTTTTATAAACGAAATCAGATAGAAGGTGAGACAATAAGCCAGTATATAGCTGAACTGAAAAAAAGAGGAGAGGCTCTCGAGGATAGCCTTCGAGATAGACTGGTCTGCGGCCTAGTATCGGAACAAATTCAAAATCGCTTATTGATTGAAGCTGAAATGACCTTCAAGATGGCATAGGCTCTGTCAATTTCAATGTAACCGCGGCTAGGGATTCGATAGAATTATCACGTGGTAGGGAAAGTTCTAGTGCTATGCATAAATTTTCGAGTAGCAATCTATCTGGCGGCCAGAAATTCTCAAAAATAGATTTGAGAATTGCGTAGTTACAGATGGAAGCTGACGACGCTCTGGCAGTGCGTGAACACCCACAAGGGGTTGTATCAGTTCCAGATACTAGCATATGGTGTGGACTCAACCCCCGCGTCTCAGATCGGGTTTCATCTAGTTTTTCTAGTCTAGTTTTGAGCGTAATCTGCGACCCATTAAGAGTTCAGCTGGTGCTCTACCGGTTGTAGAGTGCGGAGAATTACGATATGCTAGTAAGTAATGGCCCAGCTTCTGTTGAGTTGGGGTCTCGTCTTTTGATGCGCGCACAGGCAACGGTCCATGGACCAAGTCTTACAGGGACTAGTGTTATTTGGATGATGTGATAGTGACGGGAGCCACTGATCTTGAACATTTGCAGAATTTAGAGAGAGTTCTGAAGCACATCGAAGATTATTGTGCCCGGGTAAATTTGGAGAAATGCCAGTTCTTCAAAGACCCCATCGAATTTTGTGGATTCGTCATTGACGAGGACGGACTGCGCAAGACTCAGGAGAAAGTTGAAGCAGTGCTAGAAGCACCACGTCCAGCGAATGTGGCTCAACTACAGTCTCTAGTAGGCTTCATTAATTACTACAAGCGCTTCCTGCTGAACTTTTCTACAGTTCTCCACCCATTGAATGAACTGTTATTTTCCGGAACAGAGTGGAAATTGGAGAAACCTCAAGAAGACGCTTTCTTGAACGTGAAAAGAATGATAGCATCTGACACAGTGTTAACGCGCTATGATCCGAACAAGGAAATCCGTGTGGCAACGGACGTTTCAAATTATGGTCTGAGTGCAGTAATTTCGAACGTCATGGACGATGGAAGCGAACGTCCAATTGCTTTCGCTTCGCGAACTCTTGACATCTCCTGAGGAAACTTACTGCCAGCTAGAAGAAGAAGCACTTTCCTTAGTGTGGGGTGTGAAGCGGTTTGCTCAATATCTAGAGGGCAGACGCTTCACGCTACAAACCGATCATCAACCAACGACCTGCTTATTTGATCCACGTAAAGACACATCCACGACTGCATCCGCGAAAATTCAATGTTGTTCGATTTTCCGAAGTGGTTACAAGAAAGGGCAATATCATTCCAATGCAGATGGACTATCACGCCTTCCACTACCGACGATTGAGAAGAAACTGGTCGAAGACTGTAACTGTGTTTCAAGTTAACTGTTCCTGTGTCTACCACAGACATTCGTAGAGAGACACAGCGAGACCCCGTTTTGGTCCAAGTGTTAGTAGCAACGACAAAAGGTTGGACGCCCGGCTACGAAAAGTCGCGACAAGGATTTGAAACAATTCCATAGACGGAAAGATGAACTTGTCTGGTGATCGCGGGTGATCGTACGAATGAAACTTCCTGCTTTTGCTCTAAAAGCATTATACAAAGGACATATCGGTATTGTCAAAATGAAAGGACTATCAAAAAGCTGCGTATGATGGCCTGGTGTTGACCGCGACATAGAGTCAATCGCCAAAATCTGGAGCTATACACAACTGGGAGTTCCCTGATTGTCCGTCGCAACGTCTACACATTGACTTTGTAGGACCTTTTCGTGACGAAATATATCTTGTCATCGTAGACGCCTACAGCAGGTGACCAGAGGATCATGAATTCCAGAACTGTTCCGAAATTTGGAAACGTTGTAGACTTTAAGCTCAACAGTCTTTCTGAGTTTCCACAATACGACTTAGTGGCAGAACAAGATCAGAAAATTTTGGGACGAATCGTTGAAAGTACGCACAGTCCGAGAAATGAACGTATCTCTTCCCTGGGAACAGGGTATTCAGACACCGCACGTATCCGTTTCGTTCAAGGTTGAACTCCATGAAGAAGTAACATTTTGCCTTTTTGAGTGTAACTCCAGCTTCTGATAAGCGGTCTGACACCGCACGCGGGCATTTCAAATGATCATCAACTGTTTTGGTATGCAGATACAGATTATCCAGATAGATCATCACGCAGCCCATATTCAGTTCGGATAGAAACATATAGAACCATAGGTTCAGGGGAGCTGTTTTTAACCCTACCTGGCCTGGGGGGGGGACTTTCTGGAGTACTCGAAAAGCGATGTTTTCGTCATATTTCTTCAAAATTGTTGCTTTTCTTTATGGAAAAGTCGGTAAAACCTATTTTAATTCATGTCAGATTATTATTTACTAATTTATCATGCAGTTCTTGCGAAGGAAAAAAAAGAAAGATAAAAAATTCAAAAATTCTGACCGAAAACTCGTCCAAAATTGCTTTTTTTGAAAATCACGTCAGTGACTTCATCATGGCGGCCATCTTGGATTTTGTTTACATTTTCTCGTAGAGCTTGCCCCAAAGATATAGTGTGGTAAGTTTCAGCCCTCTAGCCTTAGTGATAGCGAAAATATATGGGGGGTGCATTTTCCGCCCCCCCCCCCAACACCCTCCCCCCGGCTATCGTTTCAAAGATTGGCTTCTTTGAAACGATAGAAACGAAACTTGGCTGGGTTGTGCATAGTTGGTTCGTCGCGATATGATCGAAATCTTGTTGAAGACCATTGAATCAACATTGATTGAGCTATATATTAGTGCAATAGCTTTGAGTAGAATATCCATTAAGGGAGGGGGTAGCCCCGTGACGTCCACTTTTCACCTGGCTGACCTTTGCTAATTTCAGTACGAGAAATATCTTCTCATACGGTTTCTGTTGCTTCAATGCATTTTGCTGAGAAGCAACAGGAACTTGATAATGTGATGTTTAGCACTGTAATATCACTTGTTTTTACTGCACCATGTAAGCCTCCTGTCTGTGTCTTGTGTGCTGTCTTCAATGTTTTATAGAGTGGGTGGAGGGTGTCTGATTCCATGCTGCTTCAAAGTTTTCTTCTTTGAGGTAGCAGGAACGCAACTTGGCTGGGTGGTGCTTAGTTGGTTCGTCGCGATATAGCTGAAATGTTGCTGAAAGCGACGTTAAATTCTATACACTCACTCATCCCAAGTATTCACTCAAACATTAATTTCGTTTTTTTTATTCCACTGTGAACTAGATTGACACCTTTAACCCAGATTGCGGTACGCTATAGCTCCTTGACACCATACTTAAATCAGTAAATTTGTTAAAAAGTTAAGCAACAGAAGAACGAAAGTCTGGGAAAGGAGAACGTGTGTTCCCGTACGACATCGCGGGATGTAGATATCGCAGTCCAAAGAAGCCCAATCTAGTATAGTCCCTCGAAGTGATTATAAGTGATAGAGTGTCGATATTTTCCCCATAGACATAACCACATGCTTTGCACCTAAATTTGAGACGCCCATCCCGTGAAACGAAGGCCTGTGTCTGAGACTCATAATATAGGTCCTGAGTGTTGTATGTTTTGCAGGGTTTGCTGAATGGTATTGGCGCCGTACTGGACGGTATGGTGAAACGAAAGAAGGGACACATAGTGAACATTTCTTCGCACAACGGGAGAATGGTGAGTGGTGTTGCGTATATTTCGGCTTTCTGTTAGTCTTGGCTGGGATCCCCGAAAAACAACACTAATCTGTAGCAAGTCATTTGATACTTCCTTCCTATCGAGTACACTAATGCATTTTTATATCAGAAAGAACAAGAAGTACATCATGGGATATGTTCCAGTATAAAAACACTTGATTGGTCGATTTAAATTTCAAAAAGAAATCCAAGATGTTCATTGGCCCAGTGAGAAAATTGAGATAAAATCCAACCAATCATATAGTTTCGGTAAATGTCCATTGGTTAAGGCAACGTTATAGCGTATACCAAAAGTTGATTAATATCATAAATTCGCAGTCAGAATTAGACAAAAAATGGTGCTTGGAATTTACTCGAATTGAAATACCAGAATATTTTTTTATTTTTGTAGAGTGTACCTGGCCTGGCCGTTTATACTGGCACCAAGTTCTTCATGGAAGGGGTTTCTCGCGCTCTCCGCCAGGAGGTGTCTGAGTGTGGGGTCAAGGTCACAATTATACAGCCAGGAGAAGTGGATACAGGAATCGCCACCCGCATGTCCATAGACCCGGAGGTACGAGACGAGTCGGACTCTTGTACACATCAAAATAACCAGATGCAAATGAATTAGAAGTATCTAGCATTAGATTAGACTAGCTAGACGGCAACGATACTCGTTAAACCGCCTACACCACTAGAAACCTAGAAACATTCACAGTCTCTAGCCACGAAAGACGAGATCCGAAGTCGCGGAGAATCATAGGCGAGACTAACTCTACCAGGAACGAACACCAAACATTAACATCTACGCCATATATCATGCGTTACAAGCAAGATTATAGACTTCTAGTTCATTTGCTTTTCAGATGAACAGTTGTTGATATGATATCAGTCTCGTAGTCAAGTTCTCCAAGTTACGTTACCCACAGTAGTATACAAAGCGTCAATTGACAAAATAGCGCTTCACTGCGCATGCGCAGAAAAAAAATGGGGCGGTTTTGTGGAGGTGTGCGCAGGAGTGTTGTGCGCAGGTATGACGTCACTTCCGGTTGGGGTGAATGTGGCGTGACCTTGGGGGCATGTATTTCTTCGGACCGATGGGGTCGAGTGAGGTATCAAAGTGAAGCTTAGGTGAAGGGGCATCTAATGGGCTGGGTGTGGGGTTGACATATCGGCCTTCTGCGCATGCGCGGCGGCCGAAGGGTATGAAAATAGCCTTTTTGGAGCTAGGGGAGCCCCTAGTGGACCGATGGGGTCGAGTGAGGTATCAATGTGAAGCATTCATGAAGGAGCATCTAATGGGTTGGGTGTGGGGTTGACATATCGGCCTTCTGCGCATGCGCGGTGGCCGAAGGGTATGAAAATAGCCTTTTTGGAGCTAGGGGAGCCCCTAGTGGACCGATGGGGTCGAGTGAGGTATCAATGTGAAGCATTCATGAAGGGGCATCTAATGGGTTGGGTGTGGGGTTGACATATCGGCCTTCTGCGCATGCGCGGTGGCCGAAGGGTATGAAAATAGCCTTTTTGGAGCTAGGGGAGCCCCTAGTGGACCGATGGGGTCGAGTGAGGTATCAATGTGAAGCATCCTGAAGGGGCATCTAATGGACTGGGTGTGGGGTTGAAATAGCGGCCTTCTGGCATGCGCGGTGGCCGAAGGGTATGAAAATAGCTTTTTGGAGCTAGGGGAGCCCCTAGTGGACCGATGGGGTCGAGTGAGGTATCAATGTGAAGCATTCATGAAGGGGCATCTAATGGACTGGGTGTGGGGTTGACATATCGGCCTTCTGCGCATGCGCGGTGGCCGAAGGGTATGAAAATAGCCTTTTTGGAGCTAGGGGAGCCCCTAGTGGACCGATGGGGTCGAGTGAGGTATCAATGTGAAGCATTCATGAAGGGGCATCTAATGGACTGGGTGTGGGGTTGAAATAGCGGCATTCTGCGCATGCGCGGTGGCCCAAGGGTATGCAAATAGACGTTTTGGCATCTAGGGGAGCCCCTAATGGTCGAATGGGGTCGAGTGAGGTATCAACGTGAAGCCTAGGTGAAGGGTATTTGATGGCTGGGTGGCTGCATGTAAAATTTTTCCTGAAACAAAATACGGAACACGGACTTTATCGAAAAACCTGGGAAAATGCCTATATGGGGTATGAGGGGTATATAGGTCGACGGGCTTAACGGGGCTTGTCTATCAATAGAGTTATCTCCCCCTAGTTCCAGGGTGGGTGTATGTAAAAATTTTCCTGAAAAAATACGGAATACGGACTTTATCATAAATTACGCGAAAATGCCTATATGGGGTATGGAGGTATAGGACCATCCTGGGAAACGTACTTCTATACATTTGCGGTAGGATTGTGGGGTCTCGTTTTACTCGTCTCGTCATTTAGAACATGATAGGAAGTGTCCCCGTGCGAATCGGTGAAATTTTTGAAAAAAGTCACCGAGCCCCATATAGACCCATACTGGGGTATAGGTTCAATGTTTGTCCTACTGGGAAACCCACTTCTATACATTTGCGGTAGGGTTGTGGGGTCTCGTTTTACTCGTCTCGTCATTTAGAACACGATAGGAAGTGTTGCGGAGCGAATCGGTGAAATTTTTGAAAAAGTCACCAAGGCCTGGGTAGGCCCATAGGCCTATACTGCATGGCTATGGGTGTATAGGGCCATACGGGGTGGACATGTTGGAGTCTAGGTGAGTCCCTGGTGGTCCAATGGGGTCGAGTGAGGTCTTATTTTGAAGCTCTCGTGCAGCAGCATCCGACTGGGCTAATGGTTCGTCCGTGTTCAATAGTCTGCGCATGCGCAGTCTGGCCGTAGTATAGAAAACAGGCATTTTAGGTGCTATGTAGGGGTGTGTTTGGGTTAGAGATGGGCTAATCACGGTTCGAATGGGTCGTGTGAGGTGTCAAAGTGAAGCTTGTGTGGGGTAGAGTCAGAATGGTGTGTTTTTGAATGCAAATCGCGTCAATCTGCGCATGCGCAGTTGGTTGTATTAAGTAAAGTGGCCATTTTGGGGCAGTACATGAAGGTGTTTGGGGTAGAGATGGACCGCTATGGGTCCGAATGGGTCGTGGAGGGTGTCAAAGTGAAGCTTGTGTGGGGTAGAGTCAGAATGGCGTGTTTTTGAATGCAAGTCGCGTCAATCTGCGCAGGCGCAGTTGGTTGTAGTAAGTAAAGTGGCCATTTTCGGGCAGTACATGCAGGTATTTGGGATCGAGATGGGCTATTCACGGTTCGAATGCGTCCTGGAAGGTGTCATCTTGTAGTTCTCGGGGTGTACATTCCGATTTGAGGGATGTTCGCGTCATCTGTGACGTCATCGGTGACGTCATCGGTACGAGTAGTAGCGAAAGTGGACATTTTCGGGCAGTACATGAAGGTATTTGGGGTCGAGATGGGCTATTCACGGTTCGAATGCGTCCTGGAAGGTGTCATCTTGTAGTTCTCGGGGTGTACATTCCGATTTGAGGGATGTTCGCGTCATCTGTGACGTCATCGGTGACGTCATCGGTACGAGTAGTAGCGAAAGTGGACATTTTCGGGCAGTACATGAAGGTATTTGGGGTCGAGATGGGCTATTCACGGTTCGAATGCGTCCTGGAAGGTGTCATCTTGTAGTTCTCGGGGTGTACATTCCGATTTGAGGGATGTCCGTGTCATCTGTGACGTCATCGGTGACGTCATCGGTACGAGTAGTAGCGAAAGTGGACATTTTCGGGCAGTACATGAAGGTATTTGGGGTCGAGATGGGCTATTCACGGTTCGAATGCGTCCTCGAAGGTGTCATCTTGTAGTTCTCGGGGTGTACATTCCGATTTGAGGGATGTTCTCGTCATCTGTGACGTCATCAGTGACGTCATCGGTACGAGTAGTAGCGAAAATGGCCACTTTCGGGCAGTACATGAAGGTATTTGGGGTCGAGATGGGCTATTCACGGTTCGAATGCGTCCTGGAAGGTGTCATCTTGTAGTTCTCGGCGTGTACATTCCGATTTGAGGGATGTTCGCGTCATCTGTGACGTCATCGGTGACGTCATCGGTACGAGTAGTAGCGAAAGTGGACATTTTCGGGCAGTACATGAAGGTATTTGGGGTCGAGATGGGCTATTCACGGTTCGAATGCGTCCTGAAAGGTGTCATCTTTGTAGTTCTCGGAGTGTACATTCCGATTTGAGGGATGTTCGCGTCATCTGTGACGTCATCGGTGACGTCATCGGTACGAGTAGTAGCGAAAGTGGACATTTTGTGTGTGCGTGGGAGTGAGTTTGGTGTAGAGATGGACCATCCTTAGTCCGATTGCGTCGTGTGAGGTGTCATTTTGTAGCTCTCGGGGTGTACAATCCGAATTGAGGCATGTCCGAAGCATCTGTGACGTCATCGATGACGTCATCAGTAGGAGTATTAGCGAAAGTGAGCCTTTTGGGGTAGTGCAGGAAGGTATTTGGTGTAGAGATGGACCATCCGCGTTGGGAATGCGTCGTGTGGG
>JAVTVY010050665.1:0-26140 GCA_036873755.1 Hanleya hanleyi | reverse complement strand
AAGAACTACCCATACAGTCTGATATTGGACCGCGAGTTCCAGACAAGTCGGGATGTCCTGGCCTCTAAAAGAAAAGAACTTAAAGCGAAAAGAAAAGGAAATAGGCCAAATAAATCAGAGCCTCTCACCCGAGACGAACAGATCATCCTATCTGAAACGAGTCAGCTTGGCTGCCAGAGTCCAAAACAGTTACAAAACAAAATGTGGTTGAACAATACTATGCATTTTGGGCTGCGGCCAACTTCTGAAAACCGAAAACTGAGGTGGGGGGATTTAACGCTAAAAACTGATGCGAACGGTCTCGAATTCATTGAATTCAATGAGCGAGTGACAAAAACGAGAACCGGTGCCAATCCGAGTTGCCACGAACGCCCCTTCCACCCCAAACAATTTGCCTTGCCGAATAACACTGAGGAATGCCCAGTTCACACTTACAAGGAGTTCCGAAGTCACAGGCCCCAGAAAATGTGTGCTCCTGATAGCCCATTTTATCTTGCCATACACTACCAGAGGAAAGCATCAAGCTCTGTCTGGTATAAATGTCAGCCACGGGGGGAAAATAAATTAGGGGAAATTATGAAAACAATAACAGGAAATGCTAACATACCTGGACGGAAAACCAATCACAGTGCCAGAAAATCGACAGCGACACGTCTTCTCCACGCTGGAGTACCACCGACAACAATTATGCAACTGACGGGGCACAAAAACGTTGCCAGTCTGAACAATTATGCTGTTGCCAGTCATGAACAACAGAAAGAGATGTCACATATTCTCGGTGTAACAGATACGGCAACTAATAAATCTCCGTGTCACGCTATCCCAAGTACCAGTAATGTCGACGATTCTCCGTGTGTCCCTGTCACTTCCGCCCCTTTGATACAAAGTTCGGACTCACTGACTGACCAAAACATTCCGATACGAATAAACCAGAATCTCCTGTCACAAACTCAGACGACCGCAGCGGGTATCTTTCACGGCGCCAACTTTCAGCACTGCACCCTGAATATAACGGTCTGCCAGTCTGCTGGATCGATCCCGTCAAATAATTTGACATAAATAATAACTAAAACGAATTATACTTTTCACTTTTGGTCGAAGACATCAATATATAAACTCTAAATGTTACAGAACGTTTCTGTCAGTTTCCACATGTTTGTCGCTTCCGGTAAAGTTTGAAAGTTACAGCGCGTATGAATTTACTTTTTGACCTAGTTATGAGGCTAGCTAAGAGAAACCTTGTTCTCATGTGAATATTGCGGTACATTCAATAATATATATAAATTCTGGTATTGTATGTAATGTTGAATTGAAGGTTATTTATAGTTATTATAGGTAATTTATTTCAACCAAAAATGAATTATGTCTTCTTTCTGATTTTGATCATTGTTTCTGCTACACTGACTGTCAACTCGTTTCTGCATATAAAACTGGGGTAAGAATCGAGGCCTGTGCACTACCCTAGATTTGAATGCTGCATCATACAACATAGTCCTGCGGAAATACCGCTAAATATGACCGACAAAGTTAATATAAATACAGGTATATGATAAAAAGGTTATCATGGTACTGTGTGTTCCGGGACGTCGTATCAGCTCTCGTGCTCTGAGGTCCGATCGCCGTATCGACCTCGCCCTGCGGGCTCGGTCGATACGGCGATCGGACCTCAGAGCACTCGAGCTGATACGACGTCCCGGAACACACAGTACCATGATAACCTCTATATATCACATGGATTCTTTCAGCGATCTCATCGAATAAAGCATTCACTTAATTCATCGAATCAATTAAGGGCTCTAGGACATATTCTAGATTTGACATCAAAGAAAGTACGCCCAGGTGACGGTCATTACGTGCACTCTACAAGTCACGGAACACCAAACGCAGAAAAATGGCCGGCACCTCGATATCGAAACTGGTACCGCCGAATCCACAAATTACTTGATTAATATTACATAAATAACATGTAGGCCTACTGCTATATACAGCGAAACAAGAAAAAGTACGTGAAGAGGGGACGTCTTAAGTCTAATGGCCTAACTCGGCGTACAACAGACCGAAAGGCGAAACAACTCCAGCGCAGAACAACCGGCTCAGTTCAGCTCAGTTTTAAGCTAAAATTCGGTCAACAGACACAGTGGTTGAAGTGAGCGGGCTAATTCAGTCTAAGGGGAGATAACCTAGTACCGGTACGTTCTCACGATTTGTTGCAAGAATTAATGATTAGCTGATTCGATTTTTTGTAAATAAATACGCCAAATCCAATGCTAATGAATGACCCTGACGATGCAAGCGCTAAAGGTCAGTCAACTGTAAATATTAATGTCCAAGGTTATATTTTCATCTTTTATTCACCGGAAAGCCTGATTCTCGCAACAGAATATTCACATTTTCACTGAGACATAAAAAGAAGAAATTATAAACTGACTTTCTCATAAAGATATCCATCTAAAATGCTGTATTTATGGTATCAGAAATTATATTTACCACAGCATGATACAGGAAGTTTCTTCAATGCATTTTAAAATTAAAATACGATGAATGCAGTAACCTATGTAGATCTAAGCAGGGCTGACATAGACGCAACTTTCTGAATTACGTCTGCACAAGTTGTTGGGCCGACGCAAAGCCGGTGTTAAAACTGGCAAACAGAAGTTTCGTTGGAGACCTTATGTCGGGTCGACGTATTGCCGATATATTGAAATTGGCACTGAAATATGCGTTGCTGATGCGACGTCGGGTTGCCGTACAACCGATGTGTCACTTCCGACGCCAACGTATGCCGACGTCATGCAAACGTGCATACAATCTGGGATAGTGAAGTATTCGTTGGGAATCATACGACTGGACTAGTGTGTCGTCCGTTTTCAACATCCAGCGCATGCGCAGGCAGGGAATTGGGGGAAAAGGGAACTGGAATGGACGTTTTGGGGTCGAGAAGCACACATTCTCGTCGAATGGGTCGTGTGGGGTATCAGTTTGAAGCGTTCACGGGGTAGCGTCCAACTGGACTGGTGTTGAGTAAAAGTAGTGCAATGGTGCGCATGCACGTGTAGGGAATGATGGGAAAAGGGCATTGGAATGAACGCTTTGACCTGGAGGTGGGCCCATAGTGGGTGTACTTGGTCGGGGAGGGTATCCATGTGAAGCGCTCCTCCAAGTCATGGATGGGTGCATGTTTTCACAGAAAAGAACGGACTTTACACCTGGTGAGTCATAGGAATGTTGTTGTTGAGATAGTGTAGTCTCTCAAAGTGAAAATCGAGGGAAGAAATCCAGTTGCCCTAAGTAGTAGCGAATACAGAAAGCCAGTATATTTGCCCTGTGACCTTCGTGGAGAGTTTTACAGTAAGGATGTAACGCCCTATCTGACCTCCTTAACGCCGTATCTTCACGCCTTAACGCCCTAGCATACCAGTGATTTTATATGCGCTATTATATAATACCAACGTGTGAGTGTCTGTGTCGATCCAGTCACACCAGGGAATAAAACAAGGTGGTCCCCGATTATGTCATCGCACTACAGCGGGACATTGTACGGGGTGCTTAGCTGTGAAAACCCGTTTTGTAGGTCATCGCTCTATATGTCAGGGTAAAATCTTTGGGAATTTACTGAAAAAAACCCCGCTGTATTGAGTAGTGACTCGGGAGTAGTAGAGAACGGGAGATTCCGGGGTGCAAAAGAGCTTTTGAGGTAGTTGAGGGTCTCGTTTTATCCGGCTACCTGGTAGAGTTACCTGCGTGTGCTTAGGAGGAAGAGGAGAAGGAGGAGGAGGAGGAGGAGGAAGAGGAAGAGGAAGAAGAGGAGGAGGAGGAATGGGGTTAACGCCTTAACGCCCTGCTATATCCTCTCCCACCCAGTACGTCCACTATGGGCACACCTCGATTCCAAAACGTTCATTCCAATGCCCTTTTCCCAACAGTCCCTACATGCGCATGTGCACCATTGCGCTATTTTTACTCCACACCAGTCCAGTTGGACCCTACCCCATGAGAGCTTCAAACTGATATCCCGCACGACCCATTCGACCAATATGGGTCCACCGCGACCCCAAAACGTCCATTCCAGTGCTCTTTTCCCACAATTCTCTGCCTGTGCAAGCGCAGAATGTTGGAATCGGACGACACACTAGTCGAGTCGGATGGTCCCCCACGAATGTGTCACTATGACACCTCACACGGCCTAAGCGGGTCACTATTGGTCCATCTCGCCCCCAAAACGTTCATTCAAATACTCTTTTTCTACAGCGCATGCAGTATTGCCATCCCACAACCATCAAGTTGGACGCTCCCCCATGACTGCTTCACTATGACACCTGACATGACCCAATCGGACCACTATGGGTCTACCTTGACCCCAAAACGTTCACTTCGATCTGTCTGCCTACTACGCATGCGTCATCAGAACTTTTCAACAAAATTCAACGCATGGCCTCGAGACCCTTTCAATCGTGTTCCACAGCTCGAGATAAAGAAAACAAGGTGCCACACCTCATACCGCGAATTTCCATGAGTGGGTTCCCTATGGTGTCAGGCCATTGTCCACTGTGCCGGAATGGACCTAACATGTCCACCCCAGACCTGGGTGAAGTTTTCAGCCAAATTCAACCGATGGCCTCGAGACCCCTCTCATCGTATTCTACATCGCGAGACAAAGAAAACAAGGTGCCACAACCCATGGTATAATCCACAAGAAAAATAACCACCCCAATACCCCTACCCCAAACATGCATTCCACGGAGATTAACATTGGAAGACAGTGGGGTCTTATGTAGGGGGATATAAGTCTTGCTGTGCCGTCACGTCACCGAAAATGACCTTTGACCCGGATGTGATTTTTGACCCGAATGTCATCCTTGACGTCATAGTGACGTCAGTCCACAGCCTCACTCCGCAGCCTAATTTTTGCTAATGGATTTGCACTTCTCCTACTACTGTGCCAGCTACATTGCCAGAAAGATTGAGTCAGTCCGACTCTATATTCTGAGATGTAGACGTGACGGACCCAGAATTTAATTCGATTTTTACCAAAAATATTTGGGAAAAAGGACTCGAAAGATTTTAAGTAGAAATCGAATGATTTCACTCGAATTTTTTGGGTCCGTCACATCTGTACCCAAAAATATTGAGTCAGTCTGACTTTCTTATACATATTGATTTCCAATTCAGCATCATCACCGATTGCGTTTTCATGGTAAAATGTTTAGGAAATAACTAATCAAAGTACTTAAAGTACTGATGTCGGGTTTACTTGCATCAGAGGAGTTTATTAGTCCCATATTTGGGAAGAATGGTGGTGTTCGCTTGACATAGGGAATCGTCCTCAAGCTGTTCGGTTTGAAGGGCCAAACTTTCACTTTTATCAAAGGGATATGAAATGGACCATTTTGTACAGCCTTCATGCTGAATTATAAGACCCGAAATAATGAAGGACTGCGGATGCACGAACACGGATTTATGGCTCACTAAAGTTGGTAAGTTGGCTTATTTTCGTATTTTTAGGCACTTTTCGGTGCGGATTTTCTCTTGTTACAAAAATAGGACACCTTTAACCAAAACCAATTTTAGCTATTTTGACCAACAAATAAATCTAAATATGATTTTGGTTAAAGGTGTCATAATTTTGCAACGAGAATTTTGGAGAGAAAATGTCGACTGTAAATGCACCGAAAAGTGCAAAATACGGCAGGTTTGAACCACTGTAAGTCTGGTTGTGTTTGTCTGTAGGTCTTGATTATTCTTTATCTTTATCTATTCAAATGGTCAATTTGGTGCTTTTTAGACAAAAATTAGCCCCACCAGCTGTGTATATCAAAAACGCATTGAGGACGATTCCCTATCTAAAGTGAAGATCATCTTTGTGATCTTGCACTATATATGAATCATAACTTTTGTTGTAAGGTAGCTTACCAAAGATTGAAAAATGTTCAAAAATATTAAAATTCATATTCGTAATAATAATTCATAAAGTGCCATATAGTTATAGAACAACCTCAAGAATTACATGTGTGTAAAGTTTGTGTATCCTGTAATTTTTGTATGGCTCCGTAAAGGACCATCGCCGATATTGGACAGATCCACATTTGTTTGACACACCGTGTACGTTGCTGTCCTCTCACCGTGACGGGACAACCACAGTTATAATCATCCAGTCTCAGCCAATGTTCACTAAAGGAGGTGTTCGGTTTGACCGTATTTTTTTCCTCAGTGTGTTGCGTTTATAAACCGAAAATATAATTTCCTCTTGTTTACTTTAAAAGTTATTAGCTTGAGAGAGAAAATACTGAATTTTCATATTCTCAATTTTCACCGAGAAGACATTTGTCAAAAAAATATTACGAGTATTAGAAAATAAGCATTTGTTTGTTTTTGCAATTTTTGGCGATATTCTTGAAGGGAATTTCCTTCATATATAAAATATGACACCTTTAACCAAAACGAGTCTTACATATCGAAATGCGGTAGGTTTGATCCAAAATGATACTGAAGAATCGTTTTGGTTAAAGGTGTCATATTTTCATAATATTGAAATATGTCAAAACGCTTGTAATGCTCTGAAAGGGTGTAGTTCACCGCCATTCGGCACATGATTCCTCAAGCTGATAATTGTAACAGCTGCTTGGCCGAATGGTTACAGTGTCGGACTATAGATCAAGAGAAAGCTGACAGTTTGGTTCGAATCCCCAAATCCCCGAATTTTTTTTTTTTTTTTTTTTTTTTCATTTCTTCCTTTTCTCTCCCATCTTCATTTTGGACTTTAAATTGCAATAGTGACGTAAAATAAAGACATGGAACCCCTAACGCACATGATCCCTTATTTTATTATAATTCGTGAATAGAATTGCACACAAACAACTCCACACACTCAGTCAGACCACTTGTTCAGTATTTGAATATTCTGACGATCCAGCAGAGCAAAAAATTAATTGTTATACATATATAATTTCGTCTTAGGGCAGCGAAAAGTTGTAACTATGAATTGAAAAGTTATAAGGTTAAACTTGTCTTATATTATATCATGGCCTTTATCAAGGAAATGACCCTCAATAAGTCGGTTTATATATTAATATAACTGATTATTGTTCGTAAATATGTGGGTCGTTCATGAAAATACTAATGGTAACCGTATGAGAATATGAACCAGAATTTCCCAATAGACTGGCCTCACCTGTCTGACAAAGAGTTGGGGAATACCTGAGCATTACGTCACAATTTACCGGCCGGTTCGGAGCGAGACAATAGAGCAGCAGAGATCGACTCTGAAGGGAAAAATATCCATCTAAAGCGAACACCTCCTTTGCATTTTCCCGGCATCGGCAAAATTAGCCCAAAGCTAAATTCCAAACCAACGAACAATGGCGACTGCAATTTGACCAGTTCAAATGGCGACTGTTCTGATACGTAAATTAGTGCAGATGTCAAGAGCGTGAGCCAATCAGCTGTCGACATTATGACCTCGACCAATACACGTCACAGAATATGAATATTAATTCAGCGGGAAACAGTCACGAGTTTAGTTCAACCAATGGACTACACAATATATGTAAATGAGCTGTCTGACCTCGTTCCAATCTGGCGAAGGGTCACCAGCAAACACGTTTCACGGCTGTTTGGATTCTTATTCCGCAATAAATTTCGCTGAACTTCAGAGAATAACTTAGCTTTTTCCACTCATTTTCCCGGACTCTGTACATATATTTCCTCTGACTTTCCATGTCCTTTCAACGAAATTCCATTACTTTTAGCGCCTGGAATTGCATGGCTTGTGCGAGGCCTGTTGTGAATGCTGTAAGGGGCATCAAATGAGAACAGTCTCCGGGCAGGAGATCAAAACTACACATGTGCAGAAGAAAAAAGAAAAACTGAAAAGTGATACTAATGTAGGGTTTACCCTTGGTAAACCCGACAAAAACGATTTAATTGTAGGTTAGTCCAGTTAAATCTCGGGAATGGAGATCCTTTTTAAAAAGAGCACGACTTTTAGGTTAGTCTTGTTAATGTCAAATTTAACTGTTGAAATGTTTTATTCTATTATATATGGTTTGCCTGCGTCCTACTTTCCGGTAGGCCTTGGGACAACTAGATGTATGCTAATCCAATATTAAGTGTTGCCCAGGGGTTTCGTGACCTGAGGGCCGCACTTTTCGTTTCTGTGTATGTACGATGCGCATGACATATTGGACATTCTCTCTATTTTTGGGGACGGTTTCCTGACCGGTTACCCACCCGAAGTGAATATGAAGGATTGCCGAACATATTCATTTCTTACAGAATGAGTGTTAAGGAAAGAGTAAAGAATATTATGGACATTTTATGGGAACTTTATTTTAATGGAACAAATCGGAACACCGTGGACAATGCTTTAGAGCCTGACGTAATGGATGACAAGATACACTTGGATCTCGCTCGTACAGCAGGTTCTTGCCTGGGAATGTGAGCGATATCCAAGGTGATATGAAGTAACTTGTCCGTATCTTCATCGTAACCGATTTTTGCTGGGGTTCTGTGAGAAGTCCGAAGGCATATTGTTCTTTGAGTGCAGCCTATGAATGTCGATCGAACGATTCCCGTCATTAGGGTTGGGGTTTGTCTTAAAATGGCGATATAGCCCGCCTTTAACAAAACAGGGAAGGATGTTGTAGTGACACCCCCGGGTGTATGTATGAAATGTACTCGCTAGACCGCTTTTGATAGCCAGGTGTGAATTAGCCTTGATCCACCTATATATGGAAAGTAGACTCGTCCATTCCTGCACTTAGCGCCTGCGCACTGTCCGACCAGTGCTCTCAGCACGAAGGAAATCCGAGAGATATTGAACTGAGCTTACCGAGAAAAGACGTGGATCAAAGTTTACCTGCTTACTAGACTTTGGTGCGCATTATTCATGGATAAGATATACCTTGTTCAAACTTGAAGAGTATTCCTAAAATAAGGTTTGGGAAACCTCTTCAATACCATACACGGCAGCATTCTAACCCACATGGCCACATCGTCTATGACACCATACAGGACACCGTTCTAACCCACATGGCCATATCGTCTATGGCACCATACACGGCAGCATTCTAACCCACATGGCTACATCATATAGGACACCATACAGGACAGCGTTCTAGCCTACATGGGCACATTGTCTATGACACCATACAGCACAGCGTTCTAACCCACATGGCTACCACGTCTATGACATCATATACGGCAGCATTTTAACCCACATGGCCACATTGTCTATGCCACCATACATGACAGTGTTTTAATCGAAACCGCCACTTCGTTTATAACACCATGCATGACAGCGCTCTAACCGACACGGCCACACGAAAATGAGAAAACTCCAACCTGTCTAATAAAGCTGATTCTGATTAGTTCAATGAACTCTTGGCAGACGATTCTCGCACGGTTCATCATTGAGAATAGTCTAATGTAATTGTTACCAGTCCTCGGTCAGTCAACCAGTGGCGAGACTCCATAATTGATGAGCCCTGTCAGCATTGCCTGGTCCTCTTTACCTGACTGGCTAATTAAATGTAAATTCAGCAGCGTAACGGATTCTGACAAGAATATTTTCCCTATGGTCCACATTTGGAAAATACTATTGCTTATAATAATATACCCTACAATATTGATGATATATTTACATCCAAGACAGTTTATGTTCAGTATATAATGAAATTAATGATATTGCTGAGATTATTGCTGACATCAAGTTGAGAATGCATGATATTAGAATACAAATAAGCGTAGATATTTTGAGACCGTTGAATGTGAATTATGTCCGTGAGTTGAGCTGAATAATGCAAGTGGATTTCACTTATATCAGTTGGGTAATAACTGGTCCCCTGTGTTCCAGTTATGAGCCATATGAGAACATATCTGAGTATGAGGATATCTAAAATGGTCGGTCTTGAAGCTATTATCTTTCCAATAATTCTGAGCTTCCGCCTCCCCTTAAAATTCTACGCGTTTTTGTATGCGACAGTCACGACAGAAGGTGATTCAATTTGATGACTGACTATACGATTCTGATCACTATCATCAGCACTGGGAATATTATATGTCTTTTATCTGCATTCTGGAAGAAGAGTTCGGAAACCATTATGGATACAAAGCTCACGTGCCATGACGCCATAGGGAATATCACGAGACATATATATTATCATCACCGGAACTTTCAGATGTCACAGGATTTATATTGAGATCATCCATTGACCAGGTTATTATTTAACATTCAGCGTAATATCCGGCCATATGTACCATTAAGGTAAATAATCAGTTTCCCATTTTTCTTTGAGATTATAATGTAATGTTCATTATACAAAGTGAACGCGAAAGGTATCTTTCACATGAAAACTTATCTTTTGCATGTTACTGATACAATTCAGTAACAAAGGAATTCTTTACTCGTTCATTCTCTAAGCTGAGAAGAAGAACAATCTGATGCAAGTCCAAAAAAACTCTTTCTCGAATGTACCTGTATCCTTAAGGGTTAATTGCTTCACCTTTAATAGGTGACTACTGGATGCTCTATGTGGTACAACGCCTTTGTTCAATCAAAAATTTGCACAATAAATATTTGCACGGGTCTCCTCTGCCGCTAGAAAGAACAAAGAAGAGCCTGTCTGTGCACTGACCCGATGTCGTTCGTTTTAATTAACTTTGCCCTGTTAACCCAGGACGATATTTTGAGCTGATGATAGCTGGCATAATTTTATACATATGTAATAAATTTTCCCAAATTTCTGTTCAAAGAAAGTGTTATTATGCTTAGAATAATGTATAACTTGGCAAAATATGAAAATATGCCAGCTATGACCAGCTCAAAATACCGAAAAAGGGGGAAACCTATTCTGACTCAGTTTCATTTATTTCGAATCAGGTAAAAGATATCTAATTTCAGATGAACAATTAGAATAAAGTTAAAACCAGCTAAACTGATCACTGAATACTTTGAAGCATTATGTCTATGATAGGACAAACATTCCAATGAAGTATCGAACTTACTATTTGATGAAGAATTTTATTCACGAAAATTAATTGAGTTAGAAAACATGGAAGGCACCATGCTATCAGATACGGAATTAAATAGAGTTATTGGAAGACAGGAAGTGGATAGGGCTGTGGATAGAACAAAAAATTATAAAACAGCAGGAGTGGAAGGGATACCAAATGAAGTGTTAAAGTTTGATTCCGTGAAGAACGTGTTACACGTATTTTATAATCTGTGTTATTTCAATGATATGTTGCCGAGTGCATGGCTCAAGCCCTGATTTTCCCAATTCCGAAAGATACGAACGCTGACCCCAGTGTGCCGCATAATTATCGCGGTATAAGTATCTTATCTTGTGTGTATAAGATGCATAGTAGTATTCTTAACGCTAGGCTTACAACGTTTGGTGAGCGAAATAATTTATTCGCTGAAGAGCAAAACGGTTTCCGCTCTGGAAGATCTTGTACAGATCATATATTTTCTTTGAATAGTATTGTTACTAACCTTATTACTTCCGGGAAACACATTTTTGCCTGTTTTATCGATTTACAAAAGGCGTTTGATTTGGTGAATAGGAACTTACTGTATTTCAAGTTGTTGGATAATGGGATCAATGGGTTAATGTACAAAGCTATTAAGAGAATGTATGGTAGCACGCTCTCAGCTGTTAAAGTTAATAATTATTTAACTGACTGGTTTGAAACGCATTGCGGTGCACGACAAGGTGATACCCTCTCCCCAACTTTGTTTTCTATCTTCATAAATGGTCTTATTGAGGAATTGAATAATTGTGATGTTGGAATCAAATGATACAAAGGTATCTCTGTTGGCTTATGCTGTTGGCTTATGCTTATGCTCGTTATTTTAGCTGAAAATGAAACTGATCTTCAGTTATTGCTTGACAAAGTAAATAATTGGTGTACGCAATGGCGGTTCAATATAAATATAGAGAAATCCAATGTAATACATTTTAAAAATACAAGGAAAAAGAGAAGTGAATTTAAATTCAAAATAGGAGAAACGAATTTAAATTATGTAGAAAATTATAAATATTTGGGAGTTGTTTTTAATGAATGCATGAAGTTTGACACGTGTGCTAAAATATTGGCTGATTGTGGTGGAAGAGCACTTGGAGCCGTTATTAGTAAGTGTAAGTGTAGATATATATCAGATCTCGGATTTCAAACTTATACTACGCTGTTTAATAAATGTGTCCTTCCCGCGTTAAATTATGGGGAATCCAAAAAAGTACTATGCAGTCGGGTAATAATATTGCTAACCGAGCACAAAGATATTATCTTGGGGTACATAAATTGAAGCCACTGGATGCAATCTATGGTGATTTTGGATGGCCATCATTAAAGTCTGTAAGAAATGTTGAAATAAAACGATTATGGAACCGGTTAATTGTAATGAGTACCTCCAGGTTAGCTAAACAGATATTCCTCTGGGATATTGATCAACAAGGTGACTGGAGTACCTATGTAAAGAAATTTCTTACTGAATTGGATATGGTTCATATATTTGAGGAAACTGTATCGTGTGATATTAATTATGTACAAAATGCTTTGGCGATGCAAGACTCTGATCGTTGGTCCCAAGCTGTCCTGAAGAAACCTAAATTAAGAACATACGTTGAATTTAAGTCCGAATATAAAACAGAAAAGTATCTCTTGTTTAATCTGACAAAATCTGAGAGGACACTGTGCGCCCAGCTACGCTGTGGTGTTTTGCCCCTGAGAGTGGAAGTGGGTAGATACAGAGGAGAGAGTCTAGATAAAAGGATATGTGAAGTTTGTGATAGTGGACAGGTGCAAGATGAAAAACACTTTATATTTGTTTGTAAAATTGTATGAGATTGAAAGGCGAGAATTGGTAAGGGGAGTTAACTGGGATGTAAATATTACCTGCGGTGACAAGATGGCTTTTCTCTTTGAACTCCTTGAATTCTTATGTAATTTTGGACCATGTACCTACCACTATAAAGAATAAAACTATACTATAACTCGCATTCTGGGGTCGTAGCGATAACTTAGCCATTCGGTATATCTGATATGCCAGGACTCTCTCCACAAACTTTGTTGCAAATTTTTATGTAATCAGATGAAAATTTCTCAAAATACAGAAACCTTCCGAGGGACATAACCTTCCGGCATCCTTCACACATGTTAATATCCTGAGTGAGAAAGCTCATCCAAATTTCTATTCAGTGACACGATCAGTTGTACGGAGTCATGCACGGATGTACGGCATCGCCGCCGGTAACGTTTCCTGAGACAATTCAACATGAGAGAGTAGGATTGGTTGTCCTGCAATTTTAGATATCACAGTCCTTTAAACTACTGAAAATCACAGTTTGAAAGATATGCTCTCAAATTTCTAAGGGATTCAATCGAGGATAAGGAATCGGATGTGATTAACAAGGCCACGTGGAAGTCCTAGCAGAAAAATCTGGAATTAGACGAACACCTCTCGCGTGGAAAACGGTTCAATGGAATAGTTGCACGATCTTCAGGAAAACGAACCTATTAAATATAAATATATTAATATGATAAATACAAGACATATTTGCATAACTTAATCAATGATCATTTAATAGTTTTGTTGCAGTTTTGTGTGGTTCTAGGTAGAATAATTGACAACTGATTTTGCCTGGAACAGCAAACGACGAGTATCCATTACTACCTTTTTCGTCTATTTAGGTTTCAAATTCGCCTGGCAGAAATGAATTAAAAGTATTCCTGTTTAACGTTGACAAAATTCGACCAATACATATCAATGTTAATGCAACACCAGGAAATACCCAGATAAGCTGTCAAATTTCTGCAATAATTCATCTGATCGAGGACACTGACCGGGATGATTATCACTGGTCCATGGCCTGACGGACAAGAAACATCATTGGATCAGAAATCAAACCACAGGAATGAAGGTTACTGAATCGCATCAATAAATTAGAATCAGACTGTCATACAAAAGACTCTTAATACTTATGAATGATGATACGACACTAGGAAATGCCATTAAATATGATGTCAGTTGGCCATTAGTCGATTTGTGACATGTGTTTCTGATGACTATCTGGGACCATACTTAATGTAAAGCTCAGGGCCAGAAGGATCATATCGCATTAAAACTATAATGGTTTGACGTGGGCCTTTGTTGTCGTACCTCCAGACTACATCATTTAACCGGTATTGGAGAGGTTTTCATCCCATGCTGTGTAATATGTATCATTTATTGTTCCATCTTATTCTCGGTTCTATTATTCATTAAGACAATCCCGTTACAATCTCGCTTCTTTGGGTCATGTTGCCGTTGCTACTTAAAGTATTTGCCATTTGCTGAAAGGCATCTTTACGGTTAAAAATGTTACATGTGTCACTCACAGGATGTCTCCAGTAAAATTATTTTAGTTTGTTCTAGTGCGAATTACTGGTAACTGGCGTTGTCTGGAACTGCGCCATTGCCACCAGCCTCTTACTTCCGTATATACATACTGATATACGGTATCGTGTATTTGTGCTTCATCCGTCTGTCAGAATAGAAGTACTGTTATTCATATTTAACGCTGATATATATGACTGTCACGCGAAAGTCGATTCATACATATGGATGTCCCTCGACATCAGGCGATACCATTAACTATGATGTCTGTGGATCATTAGTCTATTCCCGACTGTATATCAGATGATCGGGTCTTTGACCATGTTGGATGTAAACTCAGTGCAGAATTAAAGATTGACAGAAACATCATATTAACGCAACATAACAAGGATAGTGGAAAAAGATGCCGGGGTACTGACAAGAAATCATAGGACTTCAGAGGCAAATATATACCGACTGCATTTTTCAGAAAACATCACAAGAACCAAAACTGATACATGTGATGATTTGTATCCCAGTCACGCTTTTATTGTAGTTGTTCGTGTGGATATCGCATGAGAACTATAATGGATGTTTTATCTGAAGACGGTATGGTTGAAATTAGGAATCAAGCCATCCAAGAGCTCGAGGTTTTCATTTGAATTTTGTAATATATATCATTTATTGTTCCATGTTATATTAAGTTGTATGTATCATTGTGCCAAGCCCGTTACGATCTCGCTAATTTTGGGGCATGCTGAGGTTTCCACAAAGGTGTTATTTGCAGAAATGCATCTGTGCGTAAAGAAAATGTTAACTGACATCTATCGTGACAAAGCTTCGCGACTTTTCGACCAAAATATTAACGTTAATGTTAAATGCTCTTCTTGACTCCCCAGCTTCCCTTACTTCTGAGACGCCCGTCTAACACTATCATAAGCATATTTCGAGGACGACCGGTAGACTCAGACATTTGACCTTATGTTTTCTTTGATTCGAGTCAATTTCCCCCATCCCATAGCCATCCTGAAAACGTTTCAGCGCTTTTTGACCTCAAAAGGTTTCCGGTACCCAATGGGCGGCGGATCCCCTTTTAAACTTAATATTATCGGAGAAACTCATAATACAGGGCTTTATACCACAAAGCGCCTCCCTCTAATTTCTTAAATTTGACGATGCATACTCATATATTTCGAGATCGTCATAGTGTTCATATGAACAGCCACAATCAAAGCGTGAATGAGATACTCTAGATAAAGACTTTACAACGAAAACATATGGATTAAGAATACTGATCAGCGATATGGATTTGATATTTTTGAAACATCATGATGTCTCGCCGGCATAAATGAAAACTGTTGACCGTTTTGGTCCTGCCAGAAACTAGCTTATTTTTATGTATATTTATGATTTCATGGACGACGACTCAATATTGAATGGTGGATTAGACGCTTGTATTTGTTAATTGTTTTACACTATAGTGCTTGTAAATAAGAAAATTGAAGAAGCAAATGTTTAACAACACCTAAATAAAGCCTTGTGTCGATGGGTTGCGATATCCGTAGAAAAAGCGGCCCTTAAAGTACAATTTCAATCAACCTATCAATCATTCAATTGAAACAAATGAGGTGACAAAGTTTGGATCGTAAGCTTGAAAGAATCGATCGATCCGCAAAAGTAAAACTGTCAAATAAATGGGTGATCATACTATCTAACTTTGAAATATTGATGTCTTTGCTTCCAAGAAAAGGAGAAATCTCTATTTTCTGCTGTATAGATATTGCAAATAATATTGTAAACCATCAAACAACAACAACAAGAAGGTATTCGGAGAAGAATACGCTGAGTTTTCAGAACTGTGAAGCACGTAAATAGATGACGTCGTTATAGCAAAATAGGAGGATATTTTTCGTGGAAAATCATTTAACGCGAAAGTCACGAAAGTTAGTTTTGCATGCTCGTATAATAAGGCATTTACATTAATACAATATACAGGTGTACATGTAACCTAAAGTATCCAGAAATGGGAACACGAATGCATTCACGTCTGTGGATAGGATTCCAATCAAACCGTTACAATCACCCGCTATTGCTATACTAAACCTTATAACATGAACAGTATTCATACATGTACGCTTTAGATCCTGCCCACAGGGAACAACGGATTACATATAAATTAATGTTTGTATTTCATGTTCAAATAAGAATAAAAATCAAAGAAAGATATTTTCTAGGTTTCCTACCACTCACAGTGGGGCTACATCTCCGTCTTACTGTATCGTCAATTACTGAATGGATATAACAATTGACAGCTTATTACGCCCTGCGAAATAACAGACGATCCATCAACCTTGCAGAAAAACCTTCAGATATGGAATACTGGAAACTGCGTTTTGTAAGTTCATCGAACTTCTCGCATGCGTGCGCGTTGGTGCGCATCCTGGAAACGGTTAAATTGAATTGTTGTCCACATTTATCCTGGAATCGAATCTATTGTCTATCGGCACGGTTGACGGACCCCGTTAGAATTTCCCATCCCTTTGAACCTGCATGGTTCCTTAAATGTAAATTCAACAGGATATCGGATTTAAGGAGAATACATTTTCCATGGTCATTCATATGGAGGAAAATATGTTGCCAGTATATATTGGTGTTATGTTTAAGACTGGAAGAGAGCGTGTCCGGTATAACCGATTCATTCAGCATACAAATCCACATAGCATGAGAGCATGTTAGTGGACTTTAGTTCCGCTGATGGAAATGTAGATTGGAAATGTTAGAATATAAAATATAACAATGTTGCAACTCCACAGCTGGTCGCTGACATTGACATCAAAATCCACAATTACCGTTCGACCATAAAACGACCAGAGAATGCCATTAAAACTCGACCCCGCTGACCATTACAAACTTGGACTGCGTTCCAGGTGACCAGACATGTGCCCATGATGAATGCAATGCGGATACAAAACGACAGAAGAAAGGGAATATCTGGGGTCGTTTATTACCGCTGTCGGAACCATAAAAATTCTGACAAGAAATGTAACTGGGATATCCAAATCATTCTCGCTTTACCCATAAGTTTGAAGACAAGAAATGAGTTATTCAAGGAGCTTTTATATCATATCCGGTAAATTGTATTGTCACGGTTCATATCGTTTTCAGTTCGTAAAATATGATAATCACGGATTCCTTCAATGCCTTTTTACATGTAAACTTAAACCACGATGCTGTTGGAGAATATCAGTATAATTCTCAGAAAGCCATCTTTTACAAATGTAAATATCTTAACAAACGATGTGAATCTATGATAAAGTGTATAACTACCGAATGGAGGTTGAGGTTGAGAATTGCAGATTCTCTTACAAGAAATTGTAAGCGTCACTCTCACCTCACTTCATACTGTAAAATATTTTAGTTATCCTCAAATGTCAACCATTACAAATTATACTATTCTTCTGTCAACCCATCAACCCATCCACTACTGTCGGGAACATGTACCCACCCCCGGGACACCAAGCCTCACCCTCTATCTCCGAAACTAAACCTCACCCAACCCCATGCCCTCAAATATTCCGAAAGCTCACGCCATGCTACACTTATTCAACTCATTCACTACCCTCGAGAGCATGTCAGCTTCACGAATCTAACCACTCGCGAAACGCGAACATTAAGTACACGCGAATGTATAACATGTTTTACAGCACTTAGATTCAAATCAGAATATTCAAGCAAGAACAACCCTATTCTGAAGACGGTATGGTTGAAATTAGGAATCAAGCCATCCAAGAGCTCGAGGTTTTCATTTGAATTTTGTAACATATATCATTTATTGTTCCATGTTATATTAAGTTGTATGTATCATTGTGCCAAGCCCGTTACGATCTCGCTAATTTTGGGGCATGCTGAGGTTTCCACAAAGGTGTTATTTGCAGAAATGCATCTGTGCGTAAAGAAAATGTTAACTGACATCTATCGTGACAAAGCTTCGCGACTTTTCGACCAAAATATTAACGTTAATGTTAAATGCTCTTCTTGACTCCCCAGCTTCCCTTACTTCTGAGACGCCCGTCTAACACTATCATAAGCATATTTCGAGGACGACCGGTAGACTCAGACATTTGACCTTATGTTTTCTTTGATTCGAGTCAATTTCCCCCATCCCATAGCCATCCTGAAAACGTTTCAGCGCTTTTTGACCTCAAAAGGTTTCCGGTACCCAATGGGCGGCGGATCCCCTTTTAAACTTAATATTATCGGAGAAACTCATAATACAGGGCTTTATACCACAAAGCGCCTCCCTCTAATTTCTTAAATTTGACGATGCATACTCATATATTTCGAGATCGTCATAGTGTTCATATGAACAGCCACAATCAAAGCGTGAATGAGATACTCTAGATAAAGACTTTACAACGAAAACATATGGATTAAGAATACTGATCAGCGATATGGATTTGATATTTTTGAAACATCATGATGTCTCGCCGGCATAAATGAAAACTGTTGACCGTTTTGGTCCTGCCAGAAACTAGCTTATTTTTATGTATATTTATGATTTCATGGACGACGACTCAATATTGAATGGTGGATTAGACGCTTGTATTTGTTAATTGTTTTACACTATAGTGCTTGTAAATAAGAAAATTGAAGAAGCAAATGTTTAACAACACCTAAATAAAGCCTTGTGTCGATGGGTTGCGATATCCGTAGAAAAAGCGGCCCTTAAAGTACAATTTCAATCAACCTATCAATCATTCAATTGAAACAAATGAGGTGACAAAGTTTGGATCGTAAGCTTGAAAGAATCGATCGATCCGCAAAAGTAAAACTGTCAAATAAATGGGTGATCATACTATCTAACTTTGAAATATTGATGTCTTTGCTTCCAAGAAAAGGAGAAATCTCTATTTTCTGCTGTATAGATATTGCAAATAATATTGTAAACCATCAAACAACAACAACAAGAAGGTATTCGGAGAAGAATACGCTGAGTTTTCAGAACTGTGAAGCACGTAAATAGATGACGTCGTTATAGCAAAATAGGAGGATATTTTTCGTGGAAAATCATTTAACGCGAAAGTCACGAAAGTTAGTTTTGCATGCTCGTATAATAAGGCATTTACATTAATACAATATACAGGTGTACATGTAACCTAAAGTATCCAGAAATGGGAACACGAATGCATTCACGTCTGTGGATAGGATTCCAATCAAACCGTTACAATCACCCGCTATTGCTATACTAAACCTTATAACATGAACAGTATTCATACATGTACGCTTTAGATCCTGCCCACAGGGAACAACGGATTACATATAAATTAATGTTTGTATTTCATGTTCAAATAAGAATAAAAATCAAAGAAAGATATTTTCTAGGTTTCCTACCACTCACAGTGGGGCTACATCTCCGTCTTACTGTATCGTCAATTACTGAATGGATATAACAATTGACAGCTTATTACGCCCTGCGAAATAACAGACGATCCATCAACCTTGCAGAAAAACCTTCAGATATGGAATACTGGAAACTGCGTTTTGTAAGTTCATCGAACTTCTCGCATGCGTGCGCGTTGGTGCGCATCCTGGAAACGGTTAAATTGAATTGTTGTCCACATTTATCCTGGAATCGAATCTATTGTCTATCGGCACGGTTGACGGACCCCGTTAGAATTTCCCATCCCTTTGAACCTGCATGGTTCCTTAAATGTAAATTCAACAGGATATCGGATTTAAGGAGAATACATTTTCCATGGTCATTCATATGGAGGAAAATATGTTGCCAGTATATATTGGTGTTATGTTTAAGACTGGAAGAGAGCGTGTCCGGTATAACCGATTCATTCAGCATACAAATCCACATAGCATGAGAGCATGTTAGTGGACTTTAGTTCCGCTGATGGAAATGTAGATTGGAAATGTTAGAATATAAAATATAACAATGTTGCAACTCCACAGCTGGTCGCTGACATTGACATCAAAATCCACAATTACCGTTCGACCATAAAACGACCAGAGAATGCCATTAAAACTCGACCCCGCTGACCATTACAACCCTTACAAACCAATAAGCTGGGGAATGTGTGGGGTTTATGTCGGGCAAGCTGTGTGGGGATCATGTGGGGAATGTGTAGGACAGCCAATGTGGGGAATGTGTAGGGATTTGGTAAAATCCCCACATTGGACTTAGTCGTGGAAAAGGAGTTTCTTAATGCTGCTTAGCTGAATTACATCCCCGCACTATCCCAACCTCAGCCCCACGTGTTCCCTACATGTGGGGATGATGCGGGGAACTATATTTAAAGCTGGTATGGGATAGACCCAAAATATTTCTGCAGTAAGTCAAGCATGGTACAGAAAACCCCACAATATCCCCACGTGGGGAATCTGCGGGGCAGAAAAGCCCACAACATCCCCACGTGGGGAATCTGTGGGGCAGTAATTCCAGCAATGTACGGAAAACCCCACAATATCCCCAAGTGGGGAATCTGCGGGGCAGAAAACCCCACAATATCCCCACGTGGGGAATCTGCGGGGTAGTAATTCCAGCATGGGAGAGAAAACCCCACAATATCCCCAGGTGGGGAATCTGCGGGGCAGTAATTCCAAAATGGGAGAGAAAACCCTACAACATCCCCACGTGGGGAATCTGCGGGGCAGAAAACCCCACAACATCCCCACGTTGGGAATCTGCGGGGCAGTACTTCCAGCATGGGAGAGAAAACCCCACAATATCCCGACGTGGGGAATCTGCGGGGCAGAAAACCCCACAACATCCCCACGTTGGGAATCTGCGGGGCAGTAATTCCAGCATGGGAGAGAAAACCCCACAATATCCCCATGTGGGGAATCTGCGGGGCAGAAAACCCCACAATATCCCCAGGTGGGGAATCTGCAGGGCAGTAATTCCAATATGGGAGAGAAAACCCCACAATATCCCCACGTTGGGCAAAAAACCCCACAACATCCCCACGTGGGGAATCTGTGGGGCAGTAATTCCAGCATGAGAGAGAAAACCCCACAACATCACCACGTTGGGAATCTGCGGGGCAGTAATTCCAGCATGGTAGAGAAAACCCCACAATATCCCCATGTGGGGAATCTGCGGGGCAGAAAACCCCACAATATCCCCAGGTGGGGAATCTGCGGGGCATTAATTCCAATATGGGAGAGAAAACCCCACAATATCCCCACGTGGGGAATCTGTGGGGCAGTAATTCCAGCATGGGAGAGAAAACCCCACAACATCCCCACGTGGGGAATCTGTGGAGCAGTAATTCCAGCATGGGAGAGAAAACCCCACAATATCCCCACGTGGGGAATCTGCGGGGCAGTAATTCCAATATGGGGCAGGAAACCCAACAAAGAGGTATGGCAACATCTCCACAGTAACCCTAGGGGATGGCGTGGGGATCGTGAGTAAAATGCAGGCGAGCTGCCGAATACTCTCCTCCAAGTTTCTTCAGGCGAGCAGAGGAGAGCAATATCAAGATATTCGTAAGCATCATAGGTATTTAGTTTACTTTCAAGGCGAGTGATCGTTAACTCTCCTTGAAATACTTTCAGGAGAGTGGAGGCGAGAGGAGAGTGATCACTCTCCTCTCCCGGCCAGCACTGAAACACCATCTGTACAGAATTCCTGGGGTGTGCGGGAGGGGGAATCTTCTATCTGAAAGGGCATGTCATTTGCACAGACTGTCTAGTCTGTCCCGATTCCTCCTGCAATATCATCCATCCCTTAAAATAACCACCAGCAAAGGCAAAATCCACGCGTATTCCACCTTTTATTCTTTAACAGCATAAAATATATATTGTATCATGTCTTAAAACACCCGAGCACAAAATGGGAAGCACATTGAAAGTCTGTCAAGTAGAATGTTTTTTTTTCATCCCTCAAAGGTTTAAAAAAATCTGTCTTGGTCTTTTCCCACCTGTTGTGGGATGGCCTTTAGCATTCCTTGGGGGACTGTCGTTGGCAGATGAGGGTGAAGCTGAAGAAGAGTCCACCAGCTCTTCTGACATGTGGAGATCATGCTGCTTTAATGGTGTTTTCTGGCGGATTCTACCTGACCTTGCTGCGTCATGGCATTTCTGAGTGATGCCTCTCCTTACTTTGGACCACAGTGTGCCCTTGAACTGGTTGCAAACATAACCTGGAAGTCAAACAATGAAAAACGATTAGTATATTCTGAATGCCCGAGCTATCGTAATAAATTAATACAGGAAACAAATATGGTTGAACATACAGATATTCCAGTTTCATGATAATGGCAGTCAAACATTGACCCCTACAAAACTGGCTAAAACAAAACACAATAAATTCAGATCACTCTCATTACTGATCAGACCATTTTATGTTCATATAACTAACAGCATAGGGTTCGAGATATACAGATCTATCAAACAACAAGTAATATTTTTTTCAAATTTATATACGAAGCTGTGCATCTGAAAACCTCTCGATTCTTCGATAACTCCAAGTTATCAGGTCACAGAAACCTGATTCATAGTGAGCAGTTTGATGGTATTCGAGATATGCACTGGATAAGCATATATTGAAGGGCCATAAAGAATGTGAAAATGCACATCAGTAAGGTACTAAGCATCTTCATGTATGTTTCGATCAAATAGCAGCTGAGATATCCACGGTACAGCAATACAAAAGTGATTTCTGTATTCCCCTTCATGATGGTGGGGGGGGGGAGAGAAGGTGACAGCCGCCAACCTTGGCGATGTGGAACTGATGTGTTCCATGTTCTCCTAACAGATATGAATAATTTACTTCAACTTACACTATGTCGCTCAGCCAGTTCCTGTGACACAAAGCCCGGGAGAGGTGCGTCTACATTGGTCTGGGTTAGGAAAAGTTTGTTGCCATACTGTTTCTCCAGAAAATACAACCTTGTGATTTTTTTCCATCATCACTATTCCTGAAGACTGCAGTACAAACAGCGACCTGTTTTACCATACATAGACACCTTAAAAGACAATAAAACAAGAGTTCAATTGAACCCAAAATACGCCCGTAAAAACATACAAACATTTTTATCTCCTGAATGTTGTTATAGACAAAGGTTAACCATACAAATGAACCTTTCTGGACTGTATGTTGTTCGTATTGCTGCAATTGTCATAATACTGTACATGTATAAGCTATCATTGTTGTGTAAGTGGTGTAGGCAGGTTTGGAAATCAGGTTGGGGGAGGGGGGGGATACATAAGGGCCTAGATTGGTATTTGTAGGAGCAAGTTAAACTCCAGTTACTCTTACTCTACGGTGGTGCATATTCCCTCACTCCCGGTTATGCACTTATGTATACATGTATCAGTAACTTTAAAACAAATTTTTTGTTAGCATTTAAGCTGCAAAAGTAAGCTCATTGCCTGATGAATTAGGTCGAAATGACAGTAGGTGCCAAATACAAGGATTTCAGACTAAAATCAAGGGGAGTAACTGAAGAAAACGTCGAATCAGCTCAAAAACAGTTTGTGCACACCTACACATGGTACTGACCATATGTACCAAATTTCAAAAGAATCCATCGAAGGACAGTATGTGTCAAATTTAAATTTCAGACCAAAATCAAGGGGAGCAACTCAAGAAACTGTTGAATCAACTCTAAAAAAATTGTGCACATGTTCACTCAGCACCAATCATGTGTACCTAATTTCAAAAGAATGCAATTAAACCCCTCTTAAAGGAGTTTCGTTGACGAGGACTGTAGGTGCCAAACAAAAAGTATTCCAGACTAAAATCAAGGGCGGATAACTAAAGAAAACGTTGAATTGGTTTGAAAAAAATTCCATGCAAACAAAAATAAAACACGCAGTAGTCTACAGTTGTCGAGCTGTAAGGTTGTGTCACAAGAGTGATGTCCCTTCATGTAGCCGACCCATCGGCAGACGAAACAGTGGGCCAAATTTGAGGAAGATCCATGCAGTACTTCCTGAGAAATCACGATATCAAGGTTTCATGGGGAAATCCAAGATGGCTGCCTGGTGGCCATATTGGATTTTCGAATCGGACCAGAAAAGGTATCTTGCATAACTACACCCCAAGGGGGAACATGTGTACCGAATCTGAGAAAGATCCATGCAGTAGTTCCTGAGAAATCCCGATAACAAGGTTTCATGGGGAAATCCAAGATGGCCGCCTTGTGGCCATATTGGATTTTCGAATCCAAGAATTGTTTACGGACAGACGACGGACGGACCACGGACGAAAAGCGATTTGAACAGCCCATCATCTGGTGATGGTGGGCTAAAAATAGCCTGTTGCAGTTGTTCATATGTCGTGGTGTAGTGGATATGCACGTTGGATCACAAGCGCCTCAAAATTGTCTTTTACCGAGTTCAATTCCCAGTAGATCAACATGTGTGACGTCGACAAGTTATTTCAATCTTTCTCAGTTTTGTAAAAAAAAAAACTAGAACTCGTGGACTTCGGAAGGCTGCCGTCATATATGCGTGCATTTTATGGTTTTGATGTTTGAGTGTAATCTGCAGAAATACATAGTTTTTCCTATTTCACAAAACTGGGTCATGTGTATAGTGCTGTGTTATGTATAATGCTTTATTTACCTTTGTCAGTCATAACAGAAAAAAATGTACAAAGTACAATACTTTAATAATTAAAACTAATTTGGTGGTTCAGAGAAAATTTTAATGAAAAGCAGAGCGTTTGAAGTCCACCGACATTGAAACTACTGATTTGGCTTGGAACCTTAAAATTCAGTTCTCAGCATGGAAAGTTAGCTCGAGTGAAATCCTGTGGCAAGTTAACCACATACAAAATTTGAAAAGGATCCGTTCAGGTTTTCAAAAGTTACTGTCGGAGTCTAGCGGATCACGGTTAAAAACAAGCCCAAGAGAGATCTTGCGGTGAGCGAGTCCTATTTCGGTCATATCACGATGTTTGGTTCCTATTCCTCTTCACACCCGGAAACCACACAGGAAGGGTCCTATTCTCCATGGGTGCCCCAGTTAGTCGTCTCTTACGACAAGATCTCTGAGGAGCTGAGACCTATTCTTATGATGATTTGGAGTGTGGACACACGGACGGACCCCAATACCATATTCTCCCCTTTAGCCCTTTGGGGGACAGTTATAGAGGAAAAACATAATGAATGTATCGCTGCAGTTCAAGTTGAGGAAAGTTTTGTCACACGATTCAAGCACCCTATGCAATGTATTGCTTAAATAATGGTTACATGGATGATGTGTAATAATATTTTATAAAAACTGGTTATTATGAAATGATAAACATGGTACTGAACTCAAATTTAAAGAAAATCTTGACCTAAAATAGGACCTTTTGTACCATTGACAAGGCGTAACAAAAAAAATTGTCTGTTTCCGGGAACCCGACCGACCGTAAGAATGCCGAAATGGCAATGCTTTTTTATTTTTTTTTTATAAATCTGCGGGAAGAGTTATTTCCCTTGGCCGAAATTCAAGAATAGTTATCTCCCTTATCGTCGCCATGCGGCATGGCCGCCCGCCAGAACAGCTCCGGTGTTGGTTTCCATCTATCCCATTGAGGAATACGGACAAAGGAATTATTGTCTGTTATAAGCGATGAGTTGTTTGTGAACTTATTCCATCGTTGTCAAATACAAGGCTGTAACTGCCATTGTATAGAGTCGGAAGTACTGATTCGACCGAAATTCATATTCTACTCATCAACACATATTCGTCCAAACAGAAGGGAGCCATCCACAAGCTTGGTATTTCATTATTTTTTTTATTTTTATTTTTTTAATCATATGACTGCATATCAGAGAT
>JAVTVY010050664.1:0-25366 GCA_036873755.1 Hanleya hanleyi | reverse complement strand
GCACCTCGTGTATCTACCGGATGTTGAATGTTGGCATGAAAGATGGAAACCGGGAGTTCTCGATTTTGTCTCCACGATTGGATATCTCTACGTCGATTATATCTAGTCATGTCTGCATTAGTTTCGCTGACAACCGTCCGAAAGGGGGCTGCTATATGTCCGTGGACAATATGCTCGGTATTAGATTCGACAACCGTCAAAGAATTTGTACTGAATAAATGAGATAAATGAGATACATGTAGTTTCTGCTTCAATCCGAGTTTGGGTGAAAAATTGTTCGTTCAGTTTGAATAAAAATTGAGAGTTTCAGATTTCCTGAAATCAGTAGTCCGGTCTTTCTTGTCAGTTGTCAATGAAGAAACAACAGCATCAGATGTGACCTTCAGTAGAATCTCAGAAAGATTCAGACCATTTCCTCATTGAGTTACTCATGAACATGCATGACATAGCAACCTGTGAAAATACAGATATCTTTTATTTATTTTAGAGATAAATAACATCTTCGAAAAGCACTGCTACATGTACACATACAAAGGAATTTTGAGGAAAAAAACCCAAAAAAACCCTGCCTCCCTCACCACTTTTTGGAAAGTCATGGCCTGAGAACCAATTAATTAACTTTGTGTGGCCTTAAACTTGCAGAGTGTCTTGAATTCGGTGAGATCTTGAATCTTGGATTTCAGCAGTTGTCACTTTACAGATTTCTTGTCCGACTCGAGAACTATTGAACCGATTGACTTCAGACTTGGAGAGTTTCTTCACATCGGTGAGAGGACGATTGGGATTGCTTTCACATACCTGCATAATCCAATATGGCCACCATTAGCCATCTTGGATTTCAGCATTTCTTTTCCGACCAATAACTCGAGAACTAATCAACCGACCGACTTTCAAACTTGAAGATTGTCTTGACATCGGTGAGAGGACGGTTGGGATTACTTTTCATTTATCTGTGTAATCCAAGATGGCCGTCATCAACCATCTTGGATGGTCAGCAGTTGGATCTTCACACATTTCTTATCCGACTAATAACTCAGTAACTTTTGAACTTATCGACTTCAAACTAGGAGAGTGCGTTGACATCGATGACAGAACAGTTGGGATTGCTTTTCATTTACCTGCGTAATCCAAGATGGCTGCCGTTAATGATGACAGTTTCCAAATGCACTTTCTGCATAAAAAGCAACATGGTTTCTGTTGGATATACATGTATCTCCATTTCCAAAATCATACCCCTATTCAATGATATGAGATTTTATCGACCAAAAAAAATCGACCATAGAGGTCCACGCCCCCCTGCAGCAGCAGCACCAGTTATGGTGGATGCAATTCACCATAACTGGCGCTGCTGGAGGGGGACGTGGACCTCTATGGTCGATTTTTTTAACTTAATTTATTTGCGCCATATCAACTGATCTTTTACAATATTCTCAATCAAAATATGACTGAAAATTGAAAAATTGCAACCTTCTGCATTTCACCGTTAATATCATGTTAATAATTGCCGAGGTGAACTGTTTTTACAATGGCATAAGTGCTCCCCTCCATGACAGAATAACTTGTCAATCTAACAGACAATGACTCCCAGATTTGTTTTCCGTTTGAATGCCACCTTGGCCTAGACTTCATACCAATGTAAAATAATATGACATGGACCATCCACGATGTTACCATACTAATATCACTGTCTTGTCTTTTGACAGGTGAGTTTATGACATATAACACAGAGGAAGAAATGAATCAGGAAGTATTGAGCACGTCAACGCTGCGGAGAAAGCTGTTCTTCCATGGCGACACAAGTGTATCCCCTAGTCCCGTCAAGTAAGCCTCACAAAACCGAACAATTTTCATGTTAAAAAAACGTTTTGTTCGGAATATTTTATTATTTTATTCGTATGGTTATTAATGGAATTTTGTAGAATTCCATACAAAAGGTTGATATTTAGAAAAACTAAACAGAACTTTTTTCAAACCTGCCTTCAAATTTGTCACAGGAAACATAACTATCATTGTAGAGGGCCCTGCCTAATATTGGGAAAGGAACCAGACCAAAACTTTTTCATAATCATTATAGCATGTTTGAAGGCTGGTCATTTTTTTCTGCGAAAACAAATAATTTCATCCTCAGCAATTTACAGGATCTTTAATATTATTCATCAGTTTTGAGAATATAAAGGACCTAGCGCGGTTTAGTGAGGTATTGGCCCTGATAAGGTGAAACTGAAAAATTTCTTTCTTACGCAATATTTCATTTTGGCACTCCAAACCCGCACCTCATGGCGGCCAAAACCACACTAAACCATGCCTGGTCCTTTGTCTACTATACTTTCTCTTTGCTATTGTCATAAATATGGTTTCATTCTAGGAAAACAGACGAGAGTACAGATATGCAGTGTGATTACACATCTCCTCCTGTCTCACCCCTCAAACCAGTGAATACCCCACAGTGGCACAGACTCAGTCATCAGTCTAGTCCAGTTAGTAACATTATATGTCTTTTAATCAGAGGTTTAGATTTAGCCGCACAACAATGAACAATGGCCATATTTTGGTGGAAATCACCATTGACCATAGAGAGAATCTGCTCTTCCACATTAATCTTTGGACGATGCTGTCTTACCCCGGTGGTGGCGACAGGTGCACAGCATGTGGGCCACCGTGTGAGCTCTGGTTCATTTTGATAATCTCTCACCTAGGTTTTTAACATGGAGCAGGTTTTTCAACTATTGATAACTGGTGTACATATGATATGGATCAAATATTCTTACTATGCCAAGAAAGGACCAATACCCTAACACTTATGACAATTTTGGCAACTACAGGTTGAAAATATAACAATTATCATTGATTAAATATATATTCTGAGTTCCAGAGGCAGCAAAGCACCTGGATTGACAAACCGGAGCTCATGCGGCCAGGCACTTGTCATGGCACCGCCCAGTGTCCTCGATGCGAGACAGCATTATCCAGGGATTAACTTGAATTAAAGTGCAATTGCCCATTGGATTTAATGTCACATTCAGTAATATTTTAACCATATAGTGATTATCACCCCAAATGACCAATGCTACAGCATTAAAAATGCTATTTTTTGATTTTCTGCTATTTTGGGGAAATAACTGGTGCAAGTTGACATAGATATTTATCTATCACCTATTTGAGAAATAGAAACCACAAAATGTTGTAGTTTGGTCGAAACCCCTGTTAACCTGCGACTTTGGAGTAATCCTGTACTGTATTTAGTTTAATATTCTATGTAAAAAATATCATTACAGGCAGTTCAAGTAATGTTTTAAGTGTTACATTAATGTCTTCTCTCCCAGAGAAGATTTACTGGCAAAGCCATGTGTTTGGCCATTATCACACAGTGATACAGAAAATTCAATGGAATCCCTGTACACTAGGAAGAATGTACCTTCCTCTCTTCCCATACGTTGACCTTAGTCGATTAACATGTTGTGAAACTCAACTTGTTTTGCAACCCAGTCACTCAGTTTTGCTAGACTCAATGCACAGTCAGTGGTCTATCAACCACGTTCTGCTGTCTCCACTGCTATGTGTCCTTACAGTTAGAGGGGGCCGAGTGGTCGAAGGCGCATCGCTGGTGATTGCTAGCCTCGCACTGCTGAACTGGTACGGGTTTGAGGCCCACTGGTGCTTGTGTGAAAGTTTGGCAGTTACTTGCCGGCGGGCATTGGTTCTCTCTGGGTACTCCAGCTTCCTCCACCATTCAAACTGGCTGTCACGATATGAGTGAAGTGACATTGAGTGCGACATTAAATCAAATCCCTCCTTTTACAATTAGAGTCAAGACAACCTGAGTCAACTTAAGTTAACATGCATATGAGTCACCCGCTAGGTGGTACACTAATCAGCTGAGCCTGCCCTCCCAATTAATTATGCCATCTTGATTAATAAAGCATTTATATTTCCGTGCCAATACTTGAGTCATGTTCCATGTTGATTGATATGGTACTGTCTTCATCCATCAGGCATGCTTTTCTTCAAGTCCTATCACTGTTAACAAAGATCCAGAGCTTTGTCGGAGAATGTCAGCTGATATGGACTGTTTACAATCTCCAGAACTCTCCCCGATCAAGACCAAGCTAACACCAGGTAACACTGTCCACTGATTGTGCTAGGTTCTTGCCTTGTATGAATTTCATAGACATCCATCAATCTGTTTGAAGATGAAATTACTGCATTCTTGCAAAAACCTGTTTTATAGTTTTTGGCATTCGTTGATAAAAAATTCCCTCGTGATGGAAAGCTTGAAAAGGGTTACTTTGCAAAGTCGTCACTAGTTGGATGCGAATGACTGTTATTTTTTTTCCCTATGTTTTCATTCCACAGTCATAAATCTTATTTACCTTCTTGCCATTTGATTGAATTTAATATTCAAGGACATAGCATATCCCACTTCATTCTGTTGTGAGTGCTCTGACATCTGAGCTCCTATACATATCTGGGAGTTCTTCAGCTCTAATCTCAGACGAGTTCTACACAGAATCTTGGGATTGACAGAGAATACCTACATTCTGGGATATTACCTTCTCTGCCATTCACCAAGCCTTGATCTGTTTTCCGCTTTACAAATGGCTCGAAATCTAACCTCGCCCACAGGCAATGAAATTATGTAATGAACTACGGTAAGTTCCCTAAGTATTCGTGACCAGTCGTGAAAAACTGACCACTTCCGAATACTTTGTGCAGGTCAGTTCAGGAAAACGGACGTTTTCGTAAATTTAGAGTCCCCATATTGACGGAGCTTCTCGACTTTGGGGCACACTGCGAACAACAGGCAGGTTAGCATGACGAGAAGAGCGGCATGTTATGCTTGTTTCACGAGTGTAGGAACGGGCTGCCATACCGTCCGGACGGCCCAGTTGGTAACAGTTCGTTTGATTACGTTGGTAACAGTTCGTTTGGTTACTAGTCCCCAACTTCTAAAATGTCTATCAAAGAAAAACTGATTATTCGTACAACATTACATTGTTTGCTAATTGGAATGTTTTATCCACTGCTTTGTTGTGTTATCAATCGTGAACGCGTAACCCCCATATGTTCCCCAAAGTAATAATTGAATCAAGCCTTTGTGTCTATTAATAGCCTGTACATTTCCGCTTGCATGGGGCCTAACAAGGGGGCCTATGCACACTGCGTAACTGTACCCTAGAGCAGGCGATGCCTCTCTTCATAAGATAACCTTGTTTAATTGAAATGAATATCTTCCAACATTTATCCGATGATTATGTAAAACGGCTAAAATATTTAATTTTATATGCAAATATTGTGGGATTTACCTGAAGTATCAATAAAAAAACTCCAATGTCATGTGAGTCGAGGGAGCCAGTATTTCATTTCTTCAGATTTGCTAGAAGTCTCCTGTACATTTTTTACTTCAGCACGGAAGCAGCTGGTATTTCATTTGAGCTATCGGGAGATGTCTTAGACATTGATGCTGGTCAACCTGAATATCCCCATTGAGCCTCTTTGTGCACACAATCTATGGTAAATCTGCTAGTCGCTGTGAAAATTGTTTGGGTAATTGGAACAAATGTATTGCTTTGTTTCATTTCAGCAACAAAGTAATGAATGAAAATGAAATGAACAGAAAACTGTTATTTTCTTTTAGACGGTCACTTCATTAAATCATTGCAGTGAATATGACCAATAATTATATGCAAACCAGTCAGAATGTTTAATTTGTATACAAGATTAGCACAATCAAAAACAATAAATCGGATGATCGCAGGTTTGAAGTGAGACCAGCCAGTCTGTCACGGGTTATACAATCGGTCTGCATATGCAAACTGATCCAACACTCTGCCTTGTTGGCACATAATAAACGATTTGGGCTGAAACTGGCTCTAGCTAATTTGAATAATAATAGTTTTCTCTGGACTCCATGTCTCCATTCCAGGCAGGATCAAAGCA
The DNA here is from genome assembly GCA_036873755.1 of Hanleya hanleyi. Taxonomy (NCBI): domain Eukaryota; kingdom Metazoa; phylum Mollusca; class Polyplacophora; order Lepidopleurida; family Hanleyidae; genus Hanleya; species Hanleya hanleyi. Next base: position 19,429 of record JAVTVY010050664.1, on the reverse strand, counting down.
CTTCCTCTCTTGAACTCTCAGTACTTTTGGCCTTGTGCCAAAACCGGGCTGCAATATTGGATACATTTACATATCAATGGACAAGTCCTGCATATGGGGTGAAAAAGGAGTTTATCTCTGCTTGGCATCACGAACTGCATGAAATTTGCCAGCTAAAAGAGGTTCATATGGGGACGTTCTGAAGAGTAAAAGTCGCTGATAATCCCTGGCTCATTCTTTCAATCTTTCCATGGATGTCAGCAAATCATTCTATCACACAGCTGTGTAAACACCAATATTTTCAAAACCCTTTAAGTAAACTGCGTATTAACCTCGAGTCCTTGCTATAATTGCTTTCAAATAACAGATGTATCCGTTTTTATTGGGAATGGATATGGGAGCTATGCTAAGTCCCGTCATCGAATTTTGACGAAAAAAAAGGATGTTCACTTTCGTATATTCATTTTCTGACGCTGTCGTGGCGATTGATTTCGTAAAACCCTCTAAAATATATTTAGGACTCTCTTCTTTAGGATATAACAAGCTGAAAATATTGTAAATAGGTTTGAAAGAGAGTAAAACGGCTATTGAGCGGCGCTTTATAGGAGATTGTTCATAACCGGGTTGGTATTTCATAATATCCCACGCCTCTGTCTAATTTCAACGCTCGAATAAGAACGTTCTTTTTCTGACGGGATAGTGTTCATTTTCCGACTGCCTGACGTTCGTTTGCTGGGAGAAAAAGAACGAGTACGGGTTCATTTTCTGACGCATTCTTTTAGTTTGAACGTGAAAACTTTCGACACGCTCTCGAACTCGTTGATGCGGATGTTTTTCCCATCCCACAACTACATAAGCCCACAATATTATCAATCTCGCGACCACATAAATGGGGGACTTTCGAATAGTTAGGACCGCGGTTTTTCACGAATGGGCCGTTTTCGATTACTTAGGGAACAGTGTCACGTGACCTGGCGAAAAATGCCCGTTTTCGAATTTACTTAGGGTCGCGAATACTTAGGGAACTTACCGTATCGCTTTATTATGTATGTTTTTATTACTCGAAATGTGTAGCACAATTCGGTTTCTATCTATGCAATTTCATCAACCATGCTGTTATACATTTCAAGTATATCCTAAATAACACCAGTATGGTACTATTGTTTGTTTGTTTGTTTGTTTATTCACCAATCAAAAGAAATCAAGTTAAACAGTCATATACAGAAAGGGAATACAAGTACAGTAGTATATACAGATTAGAGAACATATAGATTGGCCCCGAAGGGTTTGAATTATCCCGGATTAATTACAAAATCAAGATATAATAAAAGAAAAGGCAGATTCTATTAAAGAATGTCTAACATGATAGTGGAGGTATGGAATAAAAAAAGCACAAAGTTTATATTTCGGGTGAATAATCAACAGGTTGAATACAAAGACAAAACAAACTCTTTTGGGAAGAGCAGTTTTACAAAATCTACAGAGCATTGATTTGGCTTTAAAAATAAACTGGCAGGCTTCTTCTTACTGAGATAGGCGGGGAAGGTATTCTTGTTTACAACCTGGAAATAGAACCAGTGTGTTCTTTCATTCATGAATTTCTGATCACTTGCTGATCATCCATGCCAATCAAAACTTCAATCAATGGAAGTTCATGGAATTTTGCGAATAGTTTAGATGAAAAAGTAAATGCATTAGAAGTCAGGAGTTTGTTTCTCAGCATCTTCACACACAAGGTTGAACACTACATGAACTGATCTTGATGAAATGTGACACAGTTCCTCTTCAGACATGTCAGAATGTGGTTTTGTGATAGTGCCACACACTCTTCAGAATTAAAATTTGATTGACCATTCAAATGAAATGTGAACAGGATGAAATGGAATGCGATCACTTTTCATATTTGAAGTTCAAAGAAAAACCTCACTGCTGGATGTGATAAGCTATCCGTCATTGTGTCTGACTGTTTGAAGAATTTGCCTCATTCAGTAAGTAGGCTTGGTCAAGGGAATGTGAAATGCAAATATTTAAATAAAATTTAAATATTTAATATTTATATTTAAATAAATAGTTTTTATTATTTAAATTTCTATTTACTTCTTTTTGTTAAATTTGATGTATTTTGTCTCCTATAGTAGCTTTAGAGAAGTGATCAATAGTTGGCATTTCCAGCCTGGCCAATTTCATAAATGTAATGTGCATTGTTTATCCACACTAGCTTGATGCCGTTTTGTCACATCGGACCAGCTAGCTGGAAGTCAAGACTTGTATATTCAGTCTTCGGGAGGCTGGTCTGACATGACATCACAATCAAGGAAAGATAAGCAATGATGGTTTTCAAATCGGAACTCAGCTGGACTTGGGTACCAACTTTTTAAAGCTTATAACAGATAAACTATTTTAAATTAAACCAAGCGAAGTAGATAGACCGCTATTTCTATCGTTATTCAATGTACTTAAAATATAAAAGGAGAATCTGAAAACCTTTGCATTTCCCCTTTAACTTGTTATGCGAAGATGATCCTCAGTTGATGTCAAACAAGATCTTCCATAAACCTTAGTTCAGATTCAAAAAATTTTCCTCTTAACTATCCCCAAATTTTCCATGATGTTATTTCATTCACAGGGATAAATAACGAGAACCAAAACAGCCACAGTCATCTGTACGGGAGTTTCATGTCCAGTCCCATGCTGAGTAAAGCTGGGTCCCGACCCACCAACCTCCTTCAGCGAATGGCCATGGCGAGCCCAGAAATGTCCCCGATCTGTTCGCATTCAAAACCTGTAGGTTTTCGTATACCCAATGACATGTCCCCGATCCACTCCCCACTGCAGGAGAGAGAGTTGCCCAGTCCCCGACTCTCCCCGATTCACCAGGTTGCGTCGACAGACAGTCCTCGGGAGATTTCTCCGTCATCAAATGTCCAGCTTAAAATTCTCTCACCTGCTCTGTCCACACCATCGACTGTTGGCACATCTAAAGGTATTCTTCGTCTTTGCACCTCTATTATTTATAACAGTAGATCATTACTTACATTGACCCTGTTAATCAGAGTAAATCAGAGACGGCTTGATGTCGACTTGCATTGGCAACTTTCTTATGGAAGCATCGTAGCTACTCAGTAGTAGGCTCTCATTCATATAGTCCTATCTGTCAGTGATATTTTTCGGAATATCCAGAAAACTGCTCGAGCCATTTGGAAAAGTTCTGGGATCCACCATCTTCACAAATGAGAAGGAAACAACGGAAATATGGAGGGAAATAAACTAGTGCAGTGATTCACATAAATAAATGCAGTGATCAGATCAATAAATTAGGGATTTTATGCCAAATTTTCTTCACTGAATTTACCACAAGGTTTCTTCTGAAAAAAAAAAATCATATAGGCAATGATGGATTACTCCCTAAATACTCGTGCCATCCTTGTTTGTACCATCAATCATCAGTGCTGCTTTTTAAAATGAAGAATCATATGGATGGATATCTATTAAATTGTAAGAAAATATTGGATATTGGTTCCGTCTGAATAAAATTGAATAAAATAGATTGAGCTATTAGGTCCAAAAATAAGTTCATCTGGTTTGTGTTCGGTGCCCTCTAAATTGAAATGTGACAAAGGTCAAATCGAATAGGTCAACCAATCACGTTAAGCTTCTATTCAAAACAATCGATTGACGGCTTTGCTGTAAGATGGAAATCAACGTTTCTTCGATGTAGGCAGGACTCCAGTAGATCCACCGATGTTGTTGAATTTCTTAACCGTTTGATTGTAGATTTCTCCTGGAAGTTAGTTATCAAAACAGTGTTTCCTGTTGCTTCAATGCATTTTGCTGAGAAGTAACAGAAACTTGATAATGTGATGTCTACCATTGTAATATCACTTGTCTTTATTGCACCCTGTAAGCATCCTGTCTGTGTCTTGTGTGCTGTCCTCGGTGTTTTATAGGGTGGATGGAGGGTGTCTGGTTCCATGCTGCTTCAAAGATTTCTTCTTTGAAGTAGCAGGAACACAACTGGGCTGGGTGGTGTTTAGTTGGTTCGTCGTGATATAGCTGAAATATTGTTGAAAGCGACGTTAAATTCTATTCACTCACTCACTCACTCCTCCAGGGATGAAGCAGGTCAACCCACTTTTATAGCGAAGCGACAGTTGGGTCTTATTTTAAGCAGACTGATATGGGTTTAACACAAATATGGGCTTCCAATCTGGATTCCTGTATGACACCAATATTTCAGTGATTGTTTCCCTGAAGCTTATCTGAACCCCCTGCAATGATCTCGTCTGACACATCCGCTGAGTTATGGAATAACATCATTAACTTGATACCTGACCATTTCCATAGTATCCTTTTCGTGAAACTCGACCAAAGTGACAATATGAAATATCGCTCTGAAATGAAAAATCTTAAATCATAGCGAAATAGATTTTTAGCTATTTATGAGTAATATCTCTTACCACTATGCAAGTACAGTCAAGCCGGTCTCAAGCGACCATCCTAGGGAAACAGAAAATGTGCCCTCTTTCAGCAGGTGGTCTTTTAGTAAAAGTATTTCAACATGGAAAATCCACTGTAGGGAGTGTTATACTGTGGCTTTAAAAAATGGTGGTAGCTTAATAAAGATGGTTGTCGGAGCAGATTTGACTGTATTATCTGAGTGAACATACAGTTTTTTGTTTAGTGTTTCATGTTGTGGAGTGTTTTCTGTGAACCCGTATTGTGGATGTGATTTCCAAATACAAGAAGTTGCTAAAGAATTGTGATACAAATTTCAGGTACATGTTTCTTGATCTTTCCAAATTAATTCCTTCTTCAATAGTTTCAGACAGCAGCGTCCATGTGAGCGGTGCTACACTGACAACAACTCCGATCATCAGCAGAGATGTGGTGGAGAGCCCACAGCTGACCTCTGCAGACCTCGTACAAGGAAATAATGATGTCCCCCAGTTGATGACGGCATACCAACAACGACAACAGTTGAGTATGTCCGACATCTCCATGGATGCTACAGGGATGGACACGGAGTATGCGGCACATTCTACGAGAATTCCTTTGGGCACACACCATGGCGATCATGAGGAGCAGAATTTCAGTTTCTCGGGCAGTAGGGATTGTTCCATGATGTACGCCGAATCAACCAATCAGGGAAGTGTTGGCCCTGTGCCAACCAGTCAACACAGCCAGGACACTGGCTATCAGACCTGCAGCTTACAACTGACCAATCAGGACACTGGACTACATTCCAATCTAACGAGTCATTTCGGTTCTTTAATACCATTTAAAAGCTATTTAGAACCGGATGGTGAGGGTGAAAGTGGGGAAGAGGGTGACATTGACAAGTTGGACTTAAAGCAGGAAAGGATTCCCCGCCGGCCAGTTGTATTCAAAGAGAAGTTAGACTCTGTCAGTATGAACTTTGTTAATCGCCAGCTGAACTATCAAGATTCGGGTAAACCTCTTATCACCAAAGAGAAAGTTGGCTTTCTTCCAACCAAGTCAGATATGACAACGGCTCTAGAAGGCTGCGAACTTTTACACGACGGTTTGTCAGAAGAGCAAGTGATAGCCAAGGCTCGCTTATTACTGGGACAGAATCACTCGCTCAATTCCTCAAATTCCGACCGCCCAGTCAGCTCAGCATTCGCTCAGTCGCAGCTGGCTAAATCCCATCCCCCGGGCTCTGGGCAAATGTTGCCATGGCAACCATCCTGCAGCTCCACCCCTCAAAAGTCTCAACTGCACATGTACAGTCAGCTATCACAGAAAACTGAACCTCAGCTTCCAAGTAAGTTCTTGGGTCATTTCACACCAAATCAATCGAACATTGGATATCTCATTATAAATTAGATTATGAATACCATTATAAATAAAAGAAACCATGTGACACCCATCTAAAAATTTCAGAATTTTTGGTTCAATGGCAGACTACTTGTGGTCTAGATTCCGTCCCTAATTATCAGAGATCATAGTCAAAGGTTAAATTTGATCATGAATATTTTTCATGATCAAATTTAACCTTTGACTCAGAGCATTTTGATATAACCTAACCACCATACCAAATTTCAAGAAAATCAGGAACAATGTTTGGATAGTTCAGTGGGCAATCAGTCTCTTTTCTCTGAAATGTGTACAAATGTACTGTCATTTGTGGACATGGACAACTTCAGGAACTGTAGTGCATTATGCGATTTCTTTCAAGCGTTACTTTGCTGTTCCAAAAAAAGGTAAATGGGGGGGGGGGAGACTACTTTTTTTTACCCCAACCACCCATATGCCATTTATCCTATCTCTATAATGTAAAATGACTGTTTACCACCAACCACCCATATACATGTACCATAGAACTGAAAACTCTTCCGCCCATCCCATGTACTTTTTCCTGGAACGACCCTTACCTACAGTACCAGTACTACAGTTACCATTGGTTCATGCAACATGTTCTAAATTATCATCACTCACATCCCATTCTATTTGAAGCTAGACTATATTATACTGATCTTGGTAAGCTTAAAGTTAAATCAGTTTTATATGCGATTGCTCTGTGATTTCAGGTGAAGTTGCCCTTGCAGTATTACGGCGCGCAGGAGATGATTTAGCGAAGTTTGGTCACATGTGAATGTGATAAATATCTGTTACATGTAGTTCTGATATGATCTCACGCCAAATAACTAAACGCAAACCATGTGAAGTTTGAACAGATTGGCAAATTGGAAGAAAATCATTGATGATTACACAACATTGACAAGAGAAATTTGAATGTCATCAACCTGTCAAAGCCAAAGATTCGTGTGACCGGACTACTTTTAAAGATTATTGTTCGATGTGTACACAAGAAGATGATATCTGGTATTGTCTTGGTTTCATCCAGGAAACTAACTTTCGAAGGCAAGCTATTCTATTTTATTGATCTCATTTGAAAACAATGTACATGTACATTATCGCAAGTGCAAAGTGCTTCAGATCTGTTGAATGGCCCATTAACAGACCATGTCCAGTGCAGCTTTGGTCAGACCCCGTTGCAGAGAATCTGAATCTGTCTTATAATCCTGTTCTGAGTACCAAATTATGTTTCCAGTGAACCAGGGTCAACAAAACCATTGCTGGCCCTGCAACATTTCTGATATGCTCATTTAATCAGCATGGGTCCTACATCCCTAACCCTCTTTGTTCATCTCCTGATTCAGACTGGTAGATTTGCATCTGTTGGTTGCTGGAGGCAGTTTATCTGTGTTATCCAATGCTAGTGCTGTATGCTTGGTTCATAGTTGGCATCCTTATTATACCAGTGCTGAAAATGGGTATATTCGGTGAGATCATGAGGTCACGAATGCACTCTGGAATGTTTCCGAATCATCGGGCTCATGATCATTATGGCATACAAGATATCTGTCATGACACAAATTTGATAGATGAGCCATGACTAAGGATGATACATTTGAATCGGCAAAATTTTCTACTTTTTGAGGTATCACTCACTCAATGATATGGTTGAATGTGTTGGGTTGTGACTGAACCTTGCTGTGTAGAGAATACCAGAACCTCTATGGATGTTGAAACATCGATCATCAAGGATATAGTTGAAGTGTGGAAAAAAGTATTAGAACGTTCGTTGGTGTTCAAATGATTATGTAAACCATTGACACATTCAAGGTCAAGATTGGGATACCTCCTGCACACTTTGCATGAAAACATACAAGGAAGATATGCGAACGACAACTTCATATTGAAAGTGGATTTTTAACACAAAACAGATGTGGTTAAAATGGATTAAAGCCATAACCTCCGACCTGTGACGTCAGAGTCTGATTACGATCACATCGCATACAGCATCAATGTGGGACGTGCCATACTTCGCACAACAATGATGCTATTTGTGACAGTTTTGGTGTCACGATAGATGCCTCATGTAGAATAATCGCTACGATCAATCGTAAGCCGACTCTGGCATCATGGATCAAATAATCACAGACTTTGCTGCTTCCAAACATGCATGGCATTTGAGGGTTTGAGTTTGTTCTCCGACGACTTCGACCTGAAACAGGAAACGGTTACAAAACATCAAATATACCCTCTTACACCAATTAACATAAGAAATGCAGGACATTTTGTAGGACCTCTAAAACAGCTTCCTACAAATTACATGGGCAGTGGTTCTCTCCGGGTACTCCGCCTTCCTCCACTTCTAAAACTGGCTGTCACCGTATGATTTAAAACCGTAAGTGAAAACTCCCCCCACCCCCATATAGATGGCAATCTCTTCATATAAAATGGTCACTTTATAGGTAAACAATTTGACCGAAAAGATACTCATAAAAATGATTACCATTGCCCATCAGTAATTGGATGGCAAATCATCCCCACTGAGCAGTCTAGAGGCATAAATATGCCAGCTGAACATTTAGAGTTAGAGACTTAGGACAACGTATGACATACACTGATTAAATGAGCATACAGAACTGACAGTGACTGCAAAATTGTCAAAAGAAGGAGTGTCATAATTCTGGTTATGAATCGAGTCATTCAAACACACACATTTAGACACAAATGACCTCTTGAACCGAAATGCCATTTATCCTGGTGATATGCGCTGGCATTATATCTCCACTGCTGGAAAATCTTTTCGGTCCAAGCGTTCCTTCGTGTCTAAATGTGTGTTTGAATGACTAGATTTAGACCCTTTTTTTCATGGAATAGCAGATGCTGTGGATTTCAATTTCATGTTATAACTACTTTTAGGACATAATTTTTTTTTTTATTTCAACCCCACCACATAAAGGCCAAAATCCCCCTCATCGTACCATCTCCTTTCTTGAGATGTTAATATCGTTAATATGTTAATAACGTTAATATCACGTTAACCCTCTTAACGTATGGACAATTATGATAATTTTTCTCCCTAATTTTGAGACTGGACAGATTTACAAATGTTATCATGGTTATGACAATTAATTGAAAATATCAATGACCGCAAAATGGGAACTTTGGGGTATGCTTGGATTGTTTTCAATACGGGTATGTCACAGGGACATGTATCTTACAGAAAGTTGCCACATATTTATGAGTAAATATGGAAATTCAGGGTGCAAAATAGCCCTTTATCCAGTTGCCAGGGGCAACCTAAATTTCCTTCGGGCAACCAAATTTTGCCCAAACTGCAATGCATTTGGATGTGTTGGTCGCCCGTGCTTGCCGATGGCCAACTAGAATTTGTTTGTGTATTTCACATCCTGTAATTTACATATATAGTGGGAGTTTGTGGTCAACAGATAGAGTTGGGGTGGGGTACAGGGGCATGTATCTTACAGAATATTTGGTTCGCCAGTACTTGCTGATGAGTGGTGATTCTCTCTGGGTACTCCAGCTTCCTTCAGTATTCAAACTGGCTGACACTATTTGAGTGAAATAACCATTTGACATTAGATCCCCCCCTCCAACTTCTATCCCCCCTCCAACTTCTATCCCCCCCCAACTTCTATTCCCCCTCCAATTTCTATCCCCCCTCCAACTTCTATCCCCCCCCACTTCTATCCCCCCACTTCTATCCCCCCAAATTCTATCCCCCCTCCAACTTCTATCCCCCCCAACTTTATCCCCCCACTTCTATCCCCCTCCAACTTCTATCCCCCCAACTTCTATCCCCCCAACTTCTATCCTCCAACTTCTATCCCCCCAACTTCTATCGCCCTCCAACTTCTATCCCCCAACTTCTATCCCCAAACTTCTATCCCCCTCCAACTTCTATCCCAACTTCTATCCCCCAACTTCTATCCCCCTCAACTTTTATCCCCCCCCAACTTCTATCCCTCCCCCAACTTCTACCCCCCTCCCCCAAATTCTATATTGAATTTCCATATTTCCCAATTTATATGTATCAACTTTCTATAACATACATTGTCCTTGAAGTGGGCAAAGTATGAACCTAGTATAAAGATCAGCCAAAGAGTTTAGCAGGGTAGTTAGGGATGCATGGAAGTGAAATCATGATTGTAATTTTACAGTGTTTACCGCCAATATGTTTTTATGTATAGGCTCTTTGATGAGTAGTCAATGGCATTGTCATGAAGTACAGATATCGCTCGTCTTGCTCAAAGGGTTTTTCCATCTATTTTCCACATTAAAATAAATACATGCAAAATTTTGGCATGGAAGCACATAAAATTGGCAGTAGTATGGAGTCGTTCTTCCACTCTCATTTCTACTGTAATATATATATATATATATATTATCATTTTTTATGGTCAAAATTTTGTACTAGATTTAGAGGCATTGTTCTGTAATTATTACACTAGCAACTAGTTGATGGAGAGATCCATCAAACAATTTCCAAGTGCCAAAACATGCGAAATGCTCAGGGAGAAATAAATATACTTCATGTTGTATTCAAACATTATGAGAAATTTTGTCCAGTGTTTAGCTAGGTTATTTAACACAGAAACAGTGCAATTTACTCTAAATCATGATGTTTACAAACCAGGGATACAGTTGCATGGCTACCTGCAGAAATCAGTTTCTATGTTTTGTATAGATTGTGATATTTTAATTAAATTAATTATTCAATCAGTGATTTTCATCCGTCCCTATTGGTTAGTTGCCTGAATAACTGAAAAATAAACCAAGTGGACTGGTTTTATTCTGGCATTTTTTTTACCAATCTCGGTACTCCTGGCATTCCCTTACAGACCTCATCAAGTCAGCTGCAATTATCATGAAAGTATCTCCATACTTGTCAGGAATTATGCTTGAAAATTGGAAAAGGTTCTTGGTAGAAATTGATGTTAAATCCTGATGGTACGTTAATTATGCCTGATATTCTCCTGAATTGACTTTTGAATAAGCAAACAACCATATCATGCACATTTAAGTAATTACGACAATCACTTCTCTATGTGACTGCCTCGAAAGGCAGCTGAGAGACGCACAAACAGAGCGCAGTGAGGCCAGCGACATTGCATTAGAACTCCACACAGCCATGACAGCTGGATGAACCTTTCCAAAACCAACACCTGATGTCAAAGGCTGTGACATCTGAAATTTCATTGTAATAATTATGTAATATGACATAACATTAGCCACTGTGTTTGCCTTTTCTAGTTATTTTTTTAGCAGTTTGCAAGAATCGGTCATCCGAGGCAGTCACATAGATGAGAAAGTACTACCTTGTTCCACCAATCTAACATCATTTGTGTCAAGTATTATTTAATATTTTCTAAATTAGTGAATTTAGTTCTTTCACAATTTTTTATCAATCAGATTGTAATCAACTGACTGTGGTAGCTCATGTACCAATTTTATATTAATGTTTTACCTCATAAAGTAATTTTACCAGTCTATTGTACCCCAACGTATTCATTGATATTCCAATTCATATCTTGTTCTCTCAACATTTCATTCCATCCAATGGGCAGCATTTTCTGTTTTAATTACCCACATGTTCAAATTAGGCGAAGTGGAAAATATCTAATCTGTAATCGTGAAAGTATTCATTTCTCATTGTCACAATATGATTTTGGAATACATGTAATATTTTCTTGATTATTTTTCCATTGATTATTTATGATTTGTAGATGGCCCCCTTCAGACTGATTTATTTATTACATATTTATGATTTGCAGATGGCCTCCTTCAGACTGATTAAATTGCATTTCATCTTACATTATCCTAAAATTTGGTGAGAATGAAAGTTCATTCTGACTAAAGTCACTTCTGGATTTTTGCTCTTTCTATATTATTTGTGTTCAAATTGCATTATCTTCATAGGGCAGAGCAGAAGTATTTGGTTACTCTGTATTTAAGTTATATTCACTGAAAATCAAGTGAGCAAATCATAAAAAGGATTTATTTTTGTTTGTAAAGAAATTTAATAAAGTGTTTAAAATGACACCTGAAATTTAGTTGTTGGTCAAGCTTTTCAAGTTGTATTATGATTTGGAACGTTTTTTGTCCACCCCCACATAAGTAGGAGGGGACTATGGTAGTGTCTGTCCATCATCTGTTCCATTCCATATGTTTTGAACACAATATAACAAGAGATGTAGGTTGTTTCCGACTGACCTTTACTCATTTTCAAATGTCACAGGTCAAAATGTTAATCAATCATATTCACCATTTGGTACCCTAAGTCTTTCTCGACGTGAAAAAAAAATTTGATTTCAATGATGCACAAGATATAATGCACATGATAATGCCCTTTGGGATGCACTATGACCATGCTATATTCCAAAAGTGATGCCTGGCGTAGAAGAAATTTTCATAGCTGTGTCTGAGGCTTGATTTCTTATTACACTGTTTATACAGGTACAACCAAGTAAGAAATGATTATCATATCCATACGACATATTGCACTCTTGGCCCAATACAGGTTCATGAGAATGCCATTTGGTCTCTCTAATGCATCTGCAACCTTTCAAATATTCATGTAGCTTTGAGCAGAGCCAGCTATCTGCTCGAGACCAGTGACAGTTCTTTGGCCTGACAATGCTGCCCGCCCTTACAGTACTGACCCTGAATCTGTGGGAATGACATTCCTGCTAAATAAACTGCCCTTTTCAGAGCCTCCATGTCTTGTGAAAGAGAGACGGCTAACTATGCACACTGTTTTCTTTTCATCATATGCCACATGCACCTTTATGGTGCGCTACAGGTGTGGTCGTGCTTAGCACTTTTCTGCTTGGCTAGTTGGATGAAAGAAGAACAACAACAACATAGGATCCATGTCAGCCATTTTATAGTCCCCAGTATTGCATCATACCGAAGTGGAAGAGTCAGGCTGGGTATGTTTGTTGTGTGTCGCTTAACTAGCAGGCATTTATGTTCAAGCCATCACTGTCAAATACTGGTCTGCAAGTTTCTTGATGAACGTCACATTGTTCAACCCCTCTACCATCCAGTGGGTGTTGGTGCATTGTTTCTCATTCCAGGGCAACAGACCCAAAGTGTCGATCTGGACCATAGCTGTCTCATGAGGCATGAACAGTAATGGCAAATGATTTGGTCGAACATATGGGTGTTGGGGCTCGGATAGTAATACTGCAGCTGTTATGTCTCTGTGGCATAGGATGCATCAGAAAGCAAATTCAGTTAAAAGGTGGTGGCTTGATCCTTAAATATCACTCTGGTGTAGCCGTGTATCTGTATAGATGGGATTTCTTGCATAGGGCAGTGGTGATGAAACAGCGCCGGATCATGGACTAATGTCGACGATACATCTCACTCACTGGTTGGGTGGCCCCTCTGCCTCCTTGCTGGCCTCTACAGGCTTTCTCAAACGTGTCTGAGGTGGTCATCCATGCTGTACACTGGTGTCGTAATTGGCAGGCTAATGTATCTGAGGGTGTCATCCATGCCACACATTGCTCCATCGTAGTTTTATGGAGTAACCATTCATGTCATTGTAGCCTGTCCAGGCACTGAAAATATTGTGCGCAGATCGTACAGCTATACTGGGCAACAGGGCTGTGGCAGACAAATTGTGGCATCATAAATCATTCAGACGAGTAAAAGTACAGGTATACTGAGCAACAGGGCTGTGGGTGGCAGAATCGTATAGTTGTAAATTGTCAAGGCTATTGAACATTTGCCTGCAGATGGCAAAGGTATACTGGATGGAAAGCGGACGGGCCGGCTATTCAACCCTGGCATCTATGCGCTCATCAACCCATCTGCTTGTGGGAAGTGGTCCCCCTGTTTTGATGCTGACCTGTATGGGGTCTTCCGCGGACAAACGTGCATGCAGGACAGAGTGTCGCCCATGGAGGACACATTGGAGATGCTGCAACTGACTAAGGCATTTGCAGGGGCCACAGAGCGAGGGGAGGAGGGGGCTAGGGGCGGGGGCAGCCCCCCAACTATTTGGGGCCGCAATGTTATAAGCCCCCCCCACTTTCAAATATGCTCCGCGGCTCCTGATTTGGAGCGGTGTCCAAATACCTCATATTCCTCCTTTGCTGCTGGCAGAGGGGTAACCGTTCATGGCATTGTAAATGGCGCTTAACTATATCCCCACAGATTGTACAGCTATAGGGAGTGACAGCATCATTGATTGGTACATGGTCTCGACGGTGCAGGTGTTTTATTCTCTATGACTCATTCTGGTGGGGTGACTAAGATGTCTCCCGCTTCTTCGGCTCGACGAGGAGGCCACCGCTGAACGCATCACTCAAGGCTTTAACACCACTTCATAATGCTTGTTTCCTGACTGTTTGGTCCCACAATTCATACGCGGGAGGAAAGCTTTGGTAATGCCCCCGAACATGTTTTGCAGTCCATGGCCCATGGAATATGTGTGCTGCTAAAGACAGGTAGGCAGCCCTCCGCTTGATCGGTGTAATTGCCCACATGGCTGTGTGCATTGCACTGGTAAGGTACCACCTACATAACGTAATAAAGTGTCAGCTACGTAATAGTCACGTGATCTGTATACCCACTCCAAAGTCCTGTAGCACACTGGTGCCCCTGGTCCACTTGTCACTGTAAATGCATGTCCCCAGTGTACTGTCTCTATTACTTTAGATTGGGTGGGTTCAGGTTCCTGTTGCTTCAATGCATTTTGCTGAGAAGCAACAGGAACTTGATAATGTGATGTCTAGCACTGTAATATCCCTTGTCTTTATTGCACCATGTAAGCGTCCTATCTGTGTCTTGTGCGCTGTCCTCAGTGTTTTATAGGGTGGATGGAGGGTGTCTGGTTCCATGCTGCTTCAAAGATTTCTTCTTTGAAGTAGCAGGAACACAACTGGGCTGGGTGGTGCTTAGTTGGTTCGTCGTGATATAGCTGAAATATTGTTGAAAGCGAAGTTAAATTCTATTCACTCACTCAATCCCTCTATTACTCGATTGCGCATGCGCACCACGAGGACTCACTGTGGACAGCCTCCCAGTTGTCCATACCGCGTGAGCTTCAAGTCATACTCTGCACGACTCCTTGGAACCCAGTGTGGCCCCTAATTCGCCCAAACACACCCCTGCTTATTCGTGAATGCACTCCTGGACGTAGTCTATACCACGAGAGGTTCAAGAAGACACACTTCACAGCTCATTGGGACCCAAGACTGTCCCTAGTTCGCCCAAACACGTCCATGGTCATCCGTATGTGTGCTTTCTCTACTACTGATGATGTCGCACTGTGAACAAAACACCCCATTCATTGTTTATACCACGAGATCAATAAATGCCCTTTCTCTGCGTTTTCTCTACTACTGATGACGTCACCGTTGTCACAGATACACTGCAGAGTCAAAGGTAAACCCATCTCATTTACCCCTCCGCCAAATCCTACGAGATCGGTGCTTCTACTACTACTACTGAGTTCGCTTATCGAAATAATATGTGGCATGCGAATAAAACTCTTTTGTGTGTCACGATAATAAACCCGATTTGTTTTTCACACTAGAACCAGCACAACTATATCTTTCTTGAAGTTTACATACTGAAATATTAGCCTCGGAAATGTTCAGTTGCATAAAAATGGAGATATGATTGATCAAAATGATATTTGTGAAGCAATTATTGGGAGGGTTTTCTTCAACCAGAACCATTCTTGGTTCTTTCAAACGATCAAACTTGCTATGTATTGTGTGGCAATATTAGTTTTGTTTCATGTGTCATATTCTTGCAGCAAGAGAAATCCCCCCTATTTATGCCTGAAAACAACACCACAATAGGCCATTCACATCTGATTAATCATATAACGGAACCGCCATTGTGATGGCGTATATAGGGGATGTCGGTGTCAATCTAAAATAGCAGACCCGAAAATTCAACTATAGGCCGGATATAGACGTGGAACTTAAATTTCATTGGTCGATATATATTTGTGATGCGACGTCTTGAAAGGAAGTGGAAATAGAAAAAATAAAAAATGCAAAACATGAATTCCACGGAAAAGTGGACATCGCTAAAAACCAGACCTTTTCGCAGAAAATTCACCGCATATTTTTGCGTTGGCAATATATTAGCATGCGGTTTTGTTTTTGTTTTGTTTTTTTTCTCCCAATATTTACTTCCTTTTATCTCTGGAAACACGCCATAACACAGTAAGACTAATTTTCAACAATTTATAAACCTGACCAACTCGGGGAAATTCTAGATTCAGCCTGGTAGAAAAGTTGCATTTTACTGAAAGGCATATCATTTAATAACATCTGTAGGGAAGTAGGGAAGATATCCATTGCACGGATTGGACAAAATAAAAGTTTAGTCTTAATTTTCTAGAAATATATATTAAACAAAAAATATCATATCGAGAAGGTTTAATATGCGCACATCTCCAGTATGACGACCCTATCAACGCATGCAATTTGAATCAACAGTGCTTTGTTGCCATATGGATGCCAATGTGCTGGCCAATGTCATTTAGTGCTTTCTGTTTACCGTATCATAGTTTGTTTTAAAATGTAATATATGTTTTTATGTATATGTTTTATGTATATGTGTGTCTTTAGCCTTCGGGAATAATTGAACAATAAATGATCTCTCTATAGATTCTCTGCATTTCTTATGAGAAGACAAATGTAGGGAAATTGTATTGTCCTATATGTTGAATAGCTTTTTGTAATTCATGCTTCAGGTTTTGATGAAAGTCCAAAGATACGAGGGAGAAGCGGGGTGCGGGGACTGTCGCCCCGGACTGGAAATGGAAAAAACAGAAAGTGATCCGTATAATGGTGTGAGGGGGTGGGGGACTGAAATTGGGGGAAAAAACAAACAAACAGAAAGTGACAGACTGAAAATCCGTTATTTACTTTACATTTTTGAGTAATATCATACTTGTTCAATTATTGAAGAATTTAGACCTTATGTTTCAAATAAAATCTAAAAGGTTGAGGGGGGGGGGGGGGGTCAGTTAAGCCCTGGACAGACCACTTTGCATTTATTTGCCACGCATTTACAATGATGTCTTGCCCACGTGGCCTGGGACAGTCACAAACATTCAAAAAAACAAAACAAGCACAATGACGTATCCAGCCCCCACAAAGAATTGGGAACAATTCTCCCATGTAAACATCAATCTTCTACAAAATGTATTAAACTTGTATACACTGTGCCTATTTATTTCTAAAAAGTTAAACCGGTCAAAATGCTTAAAATCTCAACAGTTGAAAGTTGAATTTGTAAACATTGTCATTTGAGCATCTCTGGATCCAGGATGATGACGACACGGTGACGTGGAATCTACGTCATTGCCGATTCAAATACCGATTTGAGCGTCTGCTTTGCGCACGTGTTGCCATGCATGGAGTCGATAAAAACCACGTGGGTCACTTTGACCAATAAGGAAGCTTACAGCTGACCGTTTGTCCAATCAGCTGCAGAGTGTCACGAGCTCCGCCATGTTCCATCGAACGGTATGGACAGCTGATTTGGTGAAGTTGAAAACATTTCAGTTGCAATTTTACGACTTTTTAGTTATTTTTCTACAGTTTCCATAAGAACACTTCACATATTGCTGTGGAAATTCGCATCCATCTCCGTAGTTTCCACGTTCATACAATTTCGTATCACATCTTGGGGTCTCCGGACGAGTTTTCAAGGTCGGTCTTTTTTCTTCTTTCGTTTCATCCATTCTTTTTCAGATTTTATTCAGTGCGCTTTGTTAGTTGTCATTGTTTGGCACCATTGTTTCATATCATGATATATCATGGGCACTACGTGTTGCATTTTCTTTAATTTACAGCTGAATTGCGCGACAAGTTGCTGGCGTTTTAACTTTACAACAGCCGCTATATATAGGGGCTTCCACCAGTCAGCAACATGGTGGTGAAAGTCCACATCGTGTTTCGGCATTAACGTTCACTCCAAATCAAATGAAATACAGGTCAATGTTTTTACTTCAAACGTCTTTTAAACCTAATGTGCATTATCTATAAACAATCTGGCCGTGTAGATGCAGAAATACATCGAAGTGATATACATTCATGAGAGCCTAATAATAATAATGAATGTCATGAAATTTTCTAGAATTGTCTGGGGGAGGGGGAGGGGGCACAGGCCCCATGGACACTTTCAAATGAAACACCCTTTATGCCCCTTTGGAGCTGTTAAAATGCCAAGTTATGGTGAGGAATATTACCTCAAACAAGTGCTCAAAATGCACTAGATTGTCCAAAATGAAGCCTGGAATTTTAACATTTTCCGGTGGGTGGATAGGGGAGAGGGAGACCTTCCTACACCCCTGCATTATAATAACTCTTCCAGCACTAAATATTTTTACAATGGCTTTGATCCAATCTTATGGTAACGTCTTTCTTTGTGGCATAAAATGATAATACCAATGATTGTTGAAAAATGCATCCCCGGAGTTCGATTATAAGATGATAATTAATTCACTGACGAAGTTATGTTTGTCTCTTTTCAGCTTCCTGTCTCCGTATTTAACAGTACCCTCACTCTGGACAATGTCAGAAGACAAAGAAAATTCTCTGTCCACCACTACCCACACTCAGTCAAGAAAACGCCAAAGGAAGCAGCAACATCGCACTCGAACAGGACTACACGATTCAACTAATGATTTGCAATTCTATGAAGTCAGTGTTCCTTTGGAGGAAAAAATTCACAAGAAAATAAAGACAGAGCCAGAAGACGAGGATTACGATAAAGTCCAGTTTTATCCCGATATGGCTGGGGACAATGTCCGGATGGAGTTCAACCTCAATAAGAGACAATTGAAACAGCTGTCCAAATTGAAAATGGAACAAGCCAAGAGGCTCATTGGTATGATTGTGACTCCACTTCTGTGGCCAAATAAAAAAGATTTGTGATTCCGCTTACCCGACGGTGCCTGGATTTATCATGGAGAACCTAGAACATTTTTCTACATTCAGGAAAAATATAAATATATGTCTTAGAAATTTGTCAAAAGATGAGCAAATACTAATAAATAACATTAGACCTGTGGTTTTCATCACAGCTGGTTTAATGGACTCCATGACTATTTGTTAAAGATGTGAAATATGATTAATTTATAGCTAGAATATTATGATTCTGAAAAGTAAAATAAAAATTAATATGTACACACCTTAATATTTTTCACAATGTTATGTAGAGCCACACATCTTTTTTTCTTTGGCCTATTCAAACTTGATAAACTAATGGTGCTATCATGTCGTCTGAGAAAAAAATAACAAAAAATCCAAATCCCTGACTACATGTAGACTCTTTACTCAGTTACTTTGAAATTTGTTTGATGAACCATTCAAGAAAGATCAACGTAAATTGAATAAGCTTTTTTGCTCGAATCCTGTCACACAGTGTTCTCATTGGTCAATATGCAACGCAGAGACTTTTATTATTTCCATACAGAATGCTTTCTATCTTTTTAGGCAATCCAATAAAATGAGGTATTCAATTTGCTTTTCAGAGCTTGAAGAACGTGAGAGACTATATAATGCAGACATCCTGGACGATGTCCACTTTTTCCAACAGAAAAAGACGAATGAAACTGCTGAGCAGGAGA
>JAVTVY010050663.1:0-26299 GCA_036873755.1 Hanleya hanleyi | reverse complement strand
ATAATTTCTTATTCCCCTCAACTTGTAGGTTTGACTGTGTACCCTGGTATAAGACAATTTTTTTTTGAGATTTTGAAGCTTCGACCCGATACAGTAACCTTAAAGAATTGCCCGATTAAGTGGTTTTCATTAATAATGAATACGACTTTCTAGCACAATGGTGCTAGAAAGTTTTGAGTTCTCATGCAAAATGGGAAATATGCCTTGTAAAAATTTTATTCCATTCTTGCGATTTTATCAGTTTCGGAAAATAATGAGGGTAATGGGGTAGGGGAAAATTAACTGACAAATGATGCATACTGTTCGTCAACTTTCTCCATACATTTGCACACAGACGTGGGGTCAAATTCAAGTACTGATGTTTGGGTCACTCAGCGAATATGACACTGACCAATTGGCGCTACAATGTTCACTTTCTGGAGTAGTATGATTCACAAAGTTTCACACTTTTCTTGCTGGTCTATACAGTGAAAGTTATTGAATAGATTTTTTGTAGTGGTAAGTTCGGTATTGGTGGAGTGATTTCTCCCCTCCACGCGTTAGTTCAAGATTTCAATCACATGCAGAGTGTATCCTGGATAGGAGTTGTGCAGCTGACATGCACTGTTCGAAGTTTTTCTTTATTTTTTTTAGGAGTTTGAAAAGAACATAATTCTTTTGACACCCGCAGTCCTGTGGATTTACCAATTGATGTTTAACTTTTAGGACATAAATCATTATATCGAAAAGAGGTCACGTGATCTCATTTACATAAATGTGACACCACGTGACATTTTTTACATAAAACGCGCTTTGTGATAGTTGGAAACGCCCAGTAGGCCGCGAATGTGTTCATTTGTTCGGGTTTCCGAATACGGGGTAACTCTTTGGACGACGGAGGAAGAGAAGTGCATTTGACAAAAGTTCGCGGGAAATGTGCAGACGACATGGTTTCATTTGTTTGTGTTTATGCATTCATTGTTTTTGTCTGTTTCTTTTTTGTTGCTTATTCTGTATTATAGGACTTGATGGTTTCATTTGTATTCTTCTTTCATTTGTATTCTACCATTTGTGGTGTTTTTTTTGTATTCTTCATTCTTATTTATTTTGTCTGTGCTCTGTTATTTCATTTGCATAATCTCTGTTATCGGCACTCTTACGTGGTTTTTGGTATCATATAGCTTCATTGTTTCATTTGTGTTTTGATTTGTATTGATTGTATTTCTTTGAACTTCATTATTTATACCAACAAATAGGCCTATACCGTACAGGAAATAGGTAAATGTAGAATGTTTAAGGATACGGTATGTACAATAAAAACACTCTGGATATTCATATCATGGATATAGCCTGATATAGCCTCTGCGGAACAGAAAGTGCGTGTTTGGCGAGCTCTCCTGTTAAGGAGGTGAAATTGTAACCTAATGAATATGTATGAATGGTGACGTCAAATTAATGAATATGCATGATATGGAGAAGGGTGACGGCGAGGAGCACTATCATTCGAAGATCTGGGGAATTGCTCGCATGATACCGGCCATCTGTAGGAGCGCGAAGCTATAATTACACGCGCGAATTTAGTACCCTCGAATAAAGAGACCCGGTGGAAGCGCTGCAAAGGATACACACCTTTTGTGACGTAAGCATTCATTTGTGTCCAAAGAAAAGATTCAAGATTTCGTCGGGAACCATGACGATCCCTATTGGAAATACTATGAGTCGTGGGTTCCCCAGATAGTAAATGGGAAAAGGAATGGAACGAAGAAAACCGAGGTCGATGGCTACATAGCATTCTGGATAAGGGGAAAAGACGGAGTTGTGGATTCCAGCTAGACAGTAAACGTGACGACCGCATCATCACAAGTACGATTAAGATTAAGCAAAACAGGACTAAAATCACGTACATCTCTTTATGCTAATAAAAAACACATCGCCATCGCCAATAACGTAGAAGAAACGATAGAACATTTTCTACTCAAATGCCCAAAACATACTGGAAAACGAGCTCAAAAACGTAAATGTCCCTGTCGTTGGCTTACATATTAAACCCCAAACCATCTCTTATAAACAAGGTATACTCCACCTTACTAGCTTACAAAAAAATCGACTACTATTATTCTACCGGTACCATTTCATATCAAATGAGGACATTGTCTAATTGACATAGTTCCGGATAATTCTCGCGCCTACTAAGCAGGGGCAACCTAGCTGTAACCATCTGGGTCATCTATACGCGGTAAGACTTACGGATGGCGAAGTAGGCCTTCGCAAATGCTAGCAGGGGCTAATAGACGTGTCGCTCGTTCTCGGGCACTGTGGCGAGAGGAATTATCGAAATTTTGGTCAGTCTGGAAATATCGGATAAAATTTGGCGGATAAATGGACTTTTTTTTGCATAAAGAGGCCAGATCGGGAGAAGGTAAAGTATGATACGGTATATGCGTTTTAACCATTTCTCGATCTGTTAAAAGGGAAGTTTATTCGATTTTCGAAGACAAGGGGATATAAAACAAGAGTTTTTTGAGCGGGGTGAGGCGACGGTTCCGACTTGATTGTCCCGATCCCTTCCCTATTTATTCCCTACCTCGACCCCCCCCCCTGTAATCAACTCAATTAACCAACTAACAACGGTAACGAGCCCCTGTGCGTGGTTGGTTTTGAATTGTCATGTCGGTATCCCAAGCCTGCGGTTATACTTTTGACTCCCGATGTCGATTTCAGTCTGACATCAAAGTAGTTTGGCCAGCAATGAAGTTCACATCTCAAACCTCGCAGCGGATTGGCGTAATCAGCTGATTTAGCACGTTTACTGATTGGTTCGATTCAGAGCACGATCTCTTGAGCTATTTATATCCAGAAGTATATTTCTAATTGCCTCGGCTGACAGCCCTGCGTCACAGCTGGCGAGATGATACCCGGATCCCATGTTATAAGCCTTAAATCGGGACCTTCTTAAGGATAGCTATCCCCTTGGAGGCAGTTTTTGCACCTCCATGATATTTGTCGTCTGTATCAATAAATATACAAGATAACCATAATAAACTACATATTTTATGAAAGCATACATCGTAGGGATTCCAACTATATGATTTGTATAACTGACGCTGCTACTGTGTAGAAAATATTCAAATTTTAAAAAATTAAAATGAAAACAATAGTCGGAGCCGTAAAAGGGACATGGAAATTATTTTTTTCAGCCCCTATTTTTTTTTTTTTTTTTTTTTTAAGTCGTTATAAAAAAATAGGGGCTGAAAAAAATAATTTCCATGTCCCTTTTACGGCTCCGTACTATAGCGTCCATTCTTCAATTGAAATTTCATCAACTTAGCTTTCTAAGGGCATTTCACGTTTCACTTAACACTACCCTTAGATTTTCGCTGTGATTCGGCATGTATTTCACACCGCGCCATCTATCTAGAGGGAGATAATCCAGTTCGAAAGTTGTTCCCAAAGCATGAGGTCAAATGTCGGCCCCATTTAAACGAGCCAATGAAATTATCTGTATTCAAATATTTCTCACACATGCAAACATGTCAGTTTCACGAGGCACACGACTGGGGGAGTCTATACGCGAGACCAAAACGAAGTTGTGCAAATTAGCTATTCTATTTCTCACTCTAGTGGAGCATGCTTCTTTGTTTATCTTAAGAAACAAACGGCCTAACATATTTGAAAACAAAATAAAATCGGCGGCAGACCACAGGGAAATGATATGCTTTTTATTTTGTGATGGGGGCACTTCGAGGCACTTCAATCAATCGCTTTCTGGAGGTGTGTCTTCGTTGTATGAATGTGATTGCACCGATGTCGGATGTAACGGGGCCAGTCGGATGTGACCATTTGGGAAACGCCCCATTACACTCAGATAGCATCCGTTACCGCATGGCTACGAGCGGAAGTTTCTACGTATGATCGTGCCATGCGTTCGGATGATGACATTTCATGAAAACTGTTGGTCTTGTTTCAACTTTGATGGTATACGACAATTCGAACTAGTAAACTTTATCTCATTTTTTAAATTTTTTGCCTGGTTTTGTTTTTATAGCTATTTTACTAAAATAAATTGAAAAAAATGTACTTTTTTACGGTCGTTTGTCTTAAACGTTGAATAATTAAAAAACTAATCCGAACTTACAAAAAGTGAGATAACATTTACTAGATCACCTCATGATAAGTAAAAAGCATGCCAAATTTCAAAAGCGTAGCATGGATATTTTTCGAGAAATAAACGTTTAAATCTCGGATTTTGTACAAAAATGAAAGGCTAGAAATCGGGCAAAATGTGTCCAGCTATACATCTGATGAATTAATCCCTATTTTTTGCTTGAATTCTATTGTCAAATACATTTTTAATCTGTCTAATGGGGACCTACTCGAATTCCTGTTTATTCTGGATAACTATTACACTAAGTTTTTCTCATCAAGTCGGTTCAAAGTCCAATTTAAACTTTAAAAACCTGCTAAAACTTGTTCACACCTGTGTAGATTACTTCACGGCTGGTGTCTGAGTGAAGTGTCACTGTCATAATTAGAAACAAAAATAAGGATGTTTGCATGGTTTTGATCAGAAGGGGGTACATTAATGTAAATAAGTAGGACTAATAGATAATTAGCTTACCATAATACTGCGGAAATGAGTTTTGGAAAGGGAAATTGAACAGACAAAAATAATAGTAGCCAAGCCCAAGCTAAGGCAATCTGTTTAATCGTTGCAGTGCCCCGGAAACTAAATTTTTAATCCTAATTTTGAAGCACTTCTATTTATAATTTTGATTTTTCTTTTTTTCACCAAATGTTAGAGGAAATAGTGAATATTTGAATGAAGAAATAAAAAAAAAATGACCAATTTTGACCCTCTAAGGGGATAGCTATCCTTTTGATAAGAAGTAAATGATTTCATGCCATTCCATTGGTTTTAAATCGTCTGTTGTCAGTCAATTACTTGAAGTAGCGATTTTGGTTACGTAACTCTCCGCATTTCGGTTGTCGCTGTCATATATACGAGAAAACACGGAGGAATGCAGAAGAAAAACCCCCACAGAAAGGAAAAAGTGTTTAGACAAGCGATCATATACGACTGGGCGCCAGATCATGTTGTTACGAGGGAATGACTTGAACAGCTTGAAGCGAATGATCCGTTTCCAGTTATATTTTCAATCCAGTATTTGTATTTTCTGGGATAAAACGCATTTGAATAAATCAACAGCTGCCATAAGCTACGTTAGCAAAATTATGATCAAGTACCATTTGTTTATCTTTTATATCACCTTACTTGGTATTATATTGGTAATTTATCGCGCAATTTATTACCTTATTTTCGGAACTATTTTTCTCTAATGCACCGGATGTTGCACGCATCAATAACCCTGGGTGTTGTTCGGTCAAAGAGGCCAAATCAAAGAGGCGCGCTCTGGCAGAAGCGAAAGGAACATTTTCTCCAGCATCGTTCACACGCTGTATGTTTGCAATGTTGACGATGACATTTCTGGTTGGAAGTGTATAATGGTTCAAAAATCAATTTGTCTGAAGCCTGTGTTGTTCGACATTAGCAACATCCAGTTTTAAATGTACTGTAACAAAATTTCTTAACACTGTTGTTGTTGTTGTTGCAAGTTAAGAAAAAACCTCCATCTGAAACATGACTGATTATGCAGGAGTCGCGAAACCCTCCCCCCAACCTCGGGGTTTAGCAGGTTTAGGACAAAGCCATTTCGAGCTTTTTTAGATCCATCGGGCTTTTTTAGCTCGATCGAGCTTCAAAAATGTCACTTTTACTCGTACTGATGATGGGATGTCCAATTTCCGTGGCGAAGCTGGCGTTCATAGTTGTACCAGGCTGAGCCGAACATGAGAGAAGTTCAAAACCGAAACAATCTCCCTTGTTCACAATTGCGTTGTTGTTATATTTCATATCAAAATATTCTTATGATGCACACTCAACAACGTTTTCTCACCTCTTGTCTTCTCATCAACACTTTATATCTCCTCATCGAACGTCCAACTTGCGGCCATCATGGCGCCTCGTTTTCACTATGATCTGGGAAGATCACATGATCGGATATGCCGAAATATGGATTTTTAATTTTCGAGCGGGTATGGTGGACCTGAATGGACATACAAGCCAAAATTTCAAATATGGAATAAAAAAATGAACTACTAATCACATCTAAAGAATGATTACTTGGTGGTGAAACTCGTTGAATAAAAGATATATTATTTTGTCATCAGAACCAATAGCAGTAGTTGTTCCTTTCCTGTCAAAACGCACACACCACGTTTGCACGACATGAACAGGCACTTCAGGCATGCCACCAACTATTAAGTATGAAATCTGGGATTCCAGATGTACTGTCCCATGATTTGAACTGTACTAACCCACAGTATTTTATTTGCCCAAATAAAAGTTTGGTTTGTATGTACATGATGTCCATTCAGGTCCACCATACCCGCTCGAAAATTAAAAATCCATATTTCGGCATATCCGATCATGTGATCTTCCCAGATCATAGTGAAAACGAGGCGCCATGATGGCCGCAAGTTGGACGTTCGATGAGGAGATATAAAGTGTTGATGAGAAGACAAGAGGTGAGAAAACGTTGTTGAGTGTGCATCATAAGAATATTTTGATATGAAATATAACAACAACGCAATTGTGAACAAGGGAGATTGTTTCGGTTTTGAACTTCTCTCATGTTCGGCTCAGCCTGGTACAATTATGAACGCCAGCTTCGCCACGGAAATTGGACATCCCATCATCAGTACGAGTAAAAGTGACATTTTTGAAGCTCGATCGAGCTAAAAAAGCCCGATGGATCTAAAAAAGCTCGAAATGGCTTTGTCCTAAACCTGTTTAGTGGGGTTTAGCAAATGAGAGTTGTTAAAATGTTTCAATGCCCTACCCCCTGGGGCGAAACATTGAAGTGAATGGTCGAGGATAGTTCCTATGCACTCCAATCAGGTGACCTGTTATTTGTTATTTGTTGGACTTAGAATTTTTCCATCAATTTTCACATGTTGTTGGGGCACTGTATTTACCCGTCCAACAATTTACGAGCTAGAAAAAACCTGTCCGAAAATAACGAAACTGGCACCGACGGGGATCGAACCCGCCATTCTTCGCTCCATAGTCAGGCATCTTACCCCTGAGCCACGGAAGCAGCTGGAAGCAACCGTTGGATTTTTTTTTTATATACCTAACACAAACCTAACCCTAACCCCAAAACCCTAAACCTAACCCTAACCCGTAACCAGTAATACCGATTTAACGCTAATTAGCGCAAATTTACATCATAATTAGACGTAATCACGCTTAACAGCATTCAGTCACGTGATTTGGTGAAGTCATGTGATTTCATGGCCTAAGGTCACGTGGTTTCATGGCCAAGGCTACCTGCTTCGAGTGCATAGGAACTATCCTTAACCGAAGTGAATCCCCACCTAAACCTTAACCAAATACAATTTATGTCCGATCCCTAGGTAAAAGAAATATTAACTGAATCCCAACATAAACAGGACTGAAAACGTGTGAAAGCCTCACTCCCTGGGGCGTAAACATGTTGTGAATCCCCAGGTAATCCCCCACTAAGCCCGACTCTGGTAGTGGTAAAGAATCCGAGCCAGGCGTAGTATTGCACTGACGTCATTTCAGTCATGCCAATTTATTCTCACGACCACGTGATCTCCTCTATTCCCATTGGTGGATTAAAACACATTCTAAAAAGGGCGACAGATTTTTTTGGGGCAGAGTAATAAATGGGGCTAAGATTTATTTTGGGGTATAAAAAGTTATGTAGGCAAATTTTGCGAAACTGCCTTACCGTAGACTTGTGTATCATTGTTCCCGCCTCATTCATCATGAGCCGCAATTCCGTTTCCCTGTAGATCAATGTACATTTATTTGGCATTTATTTATTTTATTACACATGGGTTAGTACAAGGAAATACAGTACAATTTTACATTACCGTTCAATGTTGGCTCGGGGTAGGATCGAACCCGCCGACCGCACACTCTGGACCATAGGCTGTCGCTATATCGACTGAGCTACGCTCGCAAGTCATGAGTGAATGTGTTTGGAAGATATATTTAAAACTCCCACAGGGTTTCCGACAGCAATGAGAAAGGGGATGAAACCATAAAGATACAAAATTCCGATTGGATAGTGAACAGTTTGCACACATGCAAATAATGCATATGCATAACACAGGGCCAAAAGAGTAAATTTGTTTTTCAAGTAACCAACTTTAGAAAAATGAGTAGGTGGGCAGGGAATTTTTTTTTTCGGTATTCTTCCCTTTTTTCTTTTCTTTTTGGACCTTTTTGTAGAGGATTACAGAAAAAACATAGAATTAAAAAAAAAAATGTCTACTCGAACTTTTTGTTTAACTGCGTGGGTGGGTTACTGGCAACAGAAATATTATTGTGGATGGCCTGATCTAGATGTTGATAGCCTTGTATGGTTGACAGTTCACCAACACTGAAGATATTTTCTCTCTAATGAGTTGGATGTTAATTTCTAGCACACTGATTTAAATTGCCAATTGTTATTTATCCTAGATGGAATTTAAATCGGCGAGTTCCCGAAGAATGAAGCCACACAATTTTGAGTTCATTCTTCTTCCAAAAAATGATCCTGTATCGGTACTCCGAGACTGGTATAGTGGGACTGGAATGACATCTGAGAATTACCATCACTGAAATGGTTTCCAATTTGCATTCACTATATATTACATGAGCAGTGTGACTAACGTCACAGGACCTACGAAGTACATGTACAGTAGGCATTAGGACTCGAACGCGAACTGAACTCTTGGAAATCCCCACCCCCAGTTGAAATCCTGCCTATATTAAGATGGGCACCGCCCAAGTCAGAATCGCCAGTGATTTTCATCAAAAATCACCAGAAATTTTCATCAAAAGTAGGTCAGCTCAGAACTTGTTGGTAACAGTCTCCTAATGCGCCTTCATTCCAAAAATAAATAACGATCGCCGATTTAATTTTACAATTTTTATCTCGCCTTACGAAGTAAAGGGGAGATATTGTGAGAGGGGGAAAGAGGATGTCGTCGTCGGTGTCGGTGTCCCCTGCCTGGAAATGAATGGGTTTTTGGTTTAGCAAGTTAAAAAAAAATCTAGAAAAATTAGAAAAAATATAAAAAAAATATAAAACATATGGGGGGTGGGTATGCCACCTGGGGGTACTACCCCTGGGGTACTCTAATGTTAAAATCCCTATGAATGAGTTTTGCGTTTAGCTGAAGTGCACATGTGCATCTGTACTTGGAAAGTTTCTTGCAGTTGTCAGCTGTCATTGGATGATTATGAAACTTGGTACACATGTTTCTTATGATAAGAGGATGTACCTGTGCTATTTTTGAGAAGAAATATTAATTTTTCTCAAAATTATGGCAAATGAAGAGTTTTCTGTTTAGGTAAATTGTACATACAGGCCTCTACATGTATACATATACATCTACATGGTAACTTTGCTCCAGTTGTCAGCTGTCATTGGATGATTATGAAACTTGGTACACATGTTTCTTATGATTAGAGGATGTACCTGTGCTATTTTTGACAAGAAATATTAATTTTTCTCCAAATTATGGCAAATGAAGAGTTTTCTGTTTACAGTGTTCCCACACGGTCGGGAGAACCGGGATAAACCGGGAAAATGCAAAAAGCTGTTCACGGCCTTGAAAAGTCCTTGAATTTCATTCTTGGGGTCGGGAAAAATAGCATCCATCCATAATTCATGCAATCGAAAATTTCACTGAAGTCTCAGGGCGTTTGTCCTGCTTGAGAGATTTATTTTTGTCAAAGATCAAAATCTCTAGACGTGTGGAGGTCGTGACCGTCGCAAATGGATGGCCTTGCTCAAAATACACATAAACTGGTTTGGTAAAATGCGTATTACGTCAGCACTTTTGCATGTCAAGATATTGTATTTGATGGCACCAGTCCATTCATCTCCTCGTGGGTTCGTCCGTTTGTGTGAATCGTGTACCTGTCATTCACTTTGTAAGTTACTACAGTCTGATAAAACTGGTGATGATAATTGTAATCTTTATTGGTAATGATAATTGAAACAAAATATCTCCTCCAAGCAGCACGCAAATTGCGTGGTTTACGGTTTCCAGGGGCAACGTTTTGAAGGGGGATAACTCCGCTCAATACTTCTAGAACACTTGTACAAAAGTTGTCTCCCTTGGCATTTTTTTCTAGCTTTTTTTGTCTTATCAGTTCTAATATTTTTTCTAACTTGTTCAAACGATATATTAAAGATGAACAATTATTCTGAAATTAATTTGAGGGATTCTCCAATCAAGATTTTGCAGAACTAGAACACTTTTCAGCCATTTCATTTAATTTTTTTTTTGTCTTTTTTTTTTGTCTTTGTTTTTTTTTTGTCTGTTTTTTTTTTCATTCTGGCTTTAGTGAGTCTGTATAACAAAAAAGAGCAATAAACCTGATTCTTTTTAATTTCTGTTTCATATAATGAAAGAAAACGTGAATTTATTTTCAAATAAAAAAGTTCATCATTCTGTGCTTTTGAAACATTCTGTCAATTTGGAACATGCTTTGATTTTCGAGTTGTAAGTTGATGCAGTGATCTCAATGTACATCATCATCATAATAAAGGAGTTAATTGTTCATCTTGAGCTTGACTAGTTTTGATCCATATCACCTAACGGTCTCAAATTTCCTCCTGGCAATGTATAATGTAATAGCTGATTTGAAGCCTCCATTGAGTCTGGAAAAAGACTTGATAGGTCTTGAAAAAGGTATGGAAAAGGTCTGGAATTTTGAAATCCCCAAGGTGTGGGAACCCTGTGTTTAGGTAAATTGTACATGTAGGCCTCTACATGTATACATGTACATGATAAGTTTGCTGCAGTTGTCAGCTCTCATTGGATGATTACGAAACTTTGTACAAATGTTTCTTATGATTGGAGGATTTATTTGTGCTATTTTTGAGATGAAATATTAATTTTTCTCCAAATTATGGCAACTGATTGAGTTTTGCGTTTAGCCGAAGTGCACATGTACATCTGTACACCACAGTTTGTTGCAGTTGTCAGCTGTCATTGAATGATTATGAAACTTGGTACACATGTTTCTTATGATTAAAAGATGTACCTGTGATACCATCCATACCATCACTACCATCCATACCATCACTACCATCCATACCATTCCTACCATCACTACCATCCATACCATCACTACCATCCATACCATCACTATCATCCATACCATAACTACCATTCCTACCATCACTACCATCCATACCATCACTACCATCCATACCATCACTACCATCCATACCATCACTACCATCCATGCCATCACTACCATCCATACCATCATTACCATTCCTACCATCCATACCATCACTACCATTCCTACCATCACTACCATCCATACCATCACTACCATTCATACCATCACTACCATCCATACCATCACTACCATTCCTACCATCACTACCATCCATACCATCACTACCATCCATACCATCACTACTATCCATACCATCACTACCATCCATACCATCACTACCATTCATACCATTCCTACCATCCATACCATCACTACCATCCATGCCATTCCTACCATCACTACCATCCATACCATCACTACCATCCATACCATCACTACCATCCATACCATAACTACCACTCCTACCATCACTACCATCCATACCATCACTACCATCCATACCATCACTACCATCCATACCATCACTACCATCCATACCATCACTACTATCCATACCATCCATACCATCACTACCATCCATACCATCACTACCATTCATACCATTCCTACCATCCATACCATCACTACCATCCATACCATCCATACCATCACTACCATCCATACCATCACTACCATTCATACCATTCCTACCATCCATACCATCACTACCATCCATACCATCCATGCCATTCCTATCATCACTACCATCCATACCATCACTACCATCCATACCATCACTACCATCCATACCATCACTACCATCCATACCATCACTACCATTCCTACCATCACTACCATCCATCCCATCACTACCATCCATACCATTACTACCATCCATACCATCACTACCATTCATACCATTCCTACCATCCATACCATCACTACCATCCATACCATCACTACTATCCATACCATCCATACCATCACTACCATCCATACCATCACTACCATTCATACCATTCCTACCATCCATACCATCACTACCATCCATACCATCCATGCCATTCCTACCATCACTACCATCCATACTATCACTACCATCCATACCATCACTACCATCCATACCATCACTACCATTCCTACCATTCCTACCATCCATACCATCACTACCATCCATACCATTCCTACCATCACTACCATCCATACCATCACTACCATCCATACCATTCCTACCATCACTACCATCCATACCATCACTACCATCCATACCATCACTACCATCCATACCATCACTACCATGCATACCATAACTACCATTCCTACCATCACTACCATCCATACCATCCATACCATCGCTACCATTCCTACCATCACTGCCATCCATACCATCACTGCCATCCATACCATCACTACCATCTATGCCATCCTACCATCCATACCATCACTACCATCCATACCATCACTACCATCCATACCATCACTACCATTCCTACCATCCATACCATCACTACCATCCATACCATCCCTACCATCCATACCATCACATCCATACCATCCATACCATCACTACCATTCCTACCTTCACTACCATCCATACCATCACTACCATCCATACCATCACTACCATTCCTATCATCCATACCATTCCTACCATCACTACCATCCATACCATCACTACCATCCATGCCATCACTACCATCCATACCACAGGGGTCCCAGTCCTCCTATATTTCCTATTTTTTCCTATTTTTTTATAGGATCCTATAAATCTCCTATTTTTTGGAAAAAATTCCTATATTTCCTATTTTTCCCCCCATATTGCTACAAAAAATACATGTCACATATTTACGCGCACTGTTGGTAACAGATATTTCCCAGACGGGTGATTTTCGCATTCTTCATTCATCTACCATCTTGTATGCTGGCAGTCTTCGAAGGTGGATGATGTCAATGTTCTGATGACTGGAAATGGCAAGTATATTTGCTTTATACTATTGGCTACTTGATATTTCAAAGAACTATAGTATAATAAATACTGGTCCTAGGGTCCACACCTGCAATAACACTAGTGAAAACCCAGACTCCTACTTGCCCGTTTTGTGTAATAGTGTTGACCGTAAACACACCTACAGCCTCCCGGAGCTTTGCCTGATTCACGATATTAGGATCGTAAAAATGGAACATTGTATCAGCATATTATCTTATGTTGCATATATTCCTGGAATCCCGCCGTCTACTTAGTAATAAAGCTGTATGTAAAACCGCCAAACACCTTTTAGGTGTGTATTCTGGTTCATCGCATATTTCTGGAATCTCATCGTCTCTTAGTACTAAATCAGTATCTAACACCAAATTCCTTTTAGGAGTGTACGTAGTTAACATAACCGTTGCTGGAGACAGATCAACCCATAGGATCAAAAGAAAGTTGAAAAGAGAAAGCTGACTATGATTGAACACATGGTTACTGCCAAGAGGAAGAAGAAATAGTGACAGTTATGTCTTTTCATGATCCTACATGTACTTGCAGGGATTGAAATTTACACCTGTCAACCTGTTTCAGACAGGTACACATAGTTTTAGCATGTGACAGGCCTGAAAACTTCTGACCTGTGACAGATTGGAAATTGGTAGCTGTGATGTTACCAGCACAGAAGGTGTTTTCGTACATCATTGATTTAGAAGACAGAAGAAGCATGGCCTTGCCTTCAACGTCCCGCATTTTATACACATTTGTAATCTTTAATTTCCATTGTAACATTTTATTCTACCCCTGACTTGGAAAACTGATTTCAAACCTCAATACAGATGCTGATCCATGCTGGGAGTCCACTAGTCACTTTATGTATGATATAGAAAGGATATGTTCAAGTTTTATTTGTGTCATTCATTGCTACCTGTTTAGAATGATAATATCCTGTATTATAAGTTAATTTATAATGTGTTGTGTTATAGGCTACACCAGACATAGTAAGCTGTAAAATGCTTCCCCCTCTGCCTCGTCGCGGACAGCAATGAGTATGTTTTGGTGTTCATCAATGATAGAGTTTCTCCCTCATGTGTGGATGTATATTAGGAACGCCAAACTAACACAACAGTGGCATCGGGATGACAGGTTGATCTTGAGAACAGAGAAAATAAATATCTTGAGAGTTTAGTCTTCAAATGATTGATACATCTAAATCATATTCATGTAAATCTAATATCATGGTTTCTAGAGAATAAAATATGGGCATGATGAAAGAAGTTAATTATAAGATGACATTATCATAACTGCTCCACCTTTGACCCCTGGGCTGTAGTGAGACCGGCCAGACAGAGTGTCTCCTCGTAACTGACCCATATCTGCCTGGAGGTCACAGGATCTAACTCTTGAGCCCAGATATACATAGTATCAAGGCAAGAGGAGGAACGTTTTTGTAGATCTCTTTTCAATCAGACTTGTTGAAGTAACAACTTACTATGTCTGGTGTAATATCATCCCCATTAAAAATTTGGGTGGATAGGGTGGCTGAAGGGGAGGAGGAGGCCACAATTGAATGTAAATAGGTATGTCAAGCAGAAATAAAGTGAAAATTTAAGCTGTATCTCCTATATTTCCTATTTTTTCATGTTAAAAATTCCTATAAAACTCCTATTTTTTATGAAAAAAATTCCTATTTTTCCTATATTTTTTTTATCAAACTTGGCTGGGACCCCCTGCATACCATAACTACCATTCCTACCATCACTACCATCCATACCATCACTACCATCCATACCATCACTACCATTCCTACCATCACTACCATCCATGCCATCACTACCATCCATACCATCACTACCATCCATACCTACCATCCATACCATCACTACCATTCCTACCATCACTACCATCCATACCATCACTACCATTTCTACCATCACTACTATCCATACCATCACTACCATTCCTACCATCACTACCATCCATACCATCCATACCATCACTACCATCCATATCACTACCATCCATACCATCACTACCATCCATACCATGATGGTGATGGTAGTAATCCCACTTGGGACTGGACTATCCAGCAGTAATCCCACAGAGGACTATCCATCAGTAATAACATGGGACTGGTCCACCCAGCAGTAATCTCACACTGGAATGCCCTATGTACCAGTAATCCGACTGCACTGACCTATCCATCCTACATGGGATGAACTTTTGCCAGTAATCCCACATGGGACTGATGTTATTGTCTGTACCAGATAATCTATTCCAGACATTATTGTCTGTACCGCATCACTTATTCCAGACCTTATTGTTTGCTCTACATGTATGCTTTCAATACTGCTGCCAGGGCCTGATCCAGGCCGATTTTGAACCCGTTCTAACGGGTTTGGGCGCCATGAATTTGGGCGCCCAAATGAGAAAAAAAAGAAAAAAAAAAGAAAAAACAAATTTTTGTTAGCAAATTCCCTCTGAACAGGCTGAAACCTATATTAATGCAATTACTATTGCCAAATATTAAGTTATCAGGCTGTATTTAGACCATTCAATACTCCCACAGCTTCCATGGGCTTCGACAGTCCCACATCGCGGCCTATTTCACTATAACTTATCACACTCTGCGCCAGGTAAGGGTGCCCAAACTAAAAGTCTAGATCAGGCCCTGGCTGCACCTTTGGCGGATGACCCCGCAAGGCGAGATGTTGGGGTTCTCAGAACGCTTGTTTAATTAAAGGAAACAGATTGAATAATATAGGTTCAGTAGATTTCAAGGTTTACGTGTGAAAATACATTTACATCTCTTTAATGGTTTTCAGTGCCCTTGTCCAGGATCAAAATAACTTTTTGAATCACATTATTTTCCCAACAATACAACAAATTTTTATATATAGTACTATAGTAGAAAGGTAGCATTTATGTA
This sequence comes from Hanleya hanleyi, assembly GCA_036873755.1. Classification (NCBI taxonomy): domain Eukaryota; kingdom Metazoa; phylum Mollusca; class Polyplacophora; order Lepidopleurida; family Hanleyidae; genus Hanleya; species Hanleya hanleyi. The sequence continues at coordinate 10,228 of JAVTVY010050663.1, read as the reverse complement.
GTTTACGGTAATTCAACTCAATTACAAGCGTCTAGTCCGTCATTCATAATCCAGCCGTTGTCCATTAGAGAATATCCGCGTCCATAATCCAAAGACCTATTCCATTTTCCATATAACAGTATTAGCACCAAATTCAAAAAGACAATCATAGTATACAAAACATAGGCTTGTTTCCTGCAAGAGAGAAGCGGTCAACAGTTTTCAATGATGCCGGCAAGACATCATGATGTTCCAAAAATATCAAATCCGTATCGCTGATCAGTATTCTTAATCCATAATATTCGTTGTAAAGTCGTCATCTAAAGAATGATGTATCTCAGTCACGCTTTGATTGTGACTGTTCATATGAGTACCATGAGGATCTTGAAGTACATGGGTTCATACGGCCCCTAGCCCTGGGTTAAGCGGAATTAGACACAAGTTACGAAACGTAGCGCCATAGATCTTGCACGCTACGTTCGTATTTTGCTATTAGCATGCGATATGTATCGCCAAATTTGAGAAACTTTGAGTGTAGGCGCTTGGTGGAATAGTCCTGTTTTTTCAACACCTATGCACAAGATAATAATGATTCTATGTCATTCTCCTGAGCATAACCGGTACAAAGACGAATAAATAGCGTCTCTACATCACGTTGTTATCTAGATATATGAGACAACACATTTTGGGTATCCGCAATCTGATGAATGTACTATTCCGGTTTTCTTGTTTCACATTATATTCTATGGCGGTTGATCGGTGATTTTCTTCATTGATAAATTTATGTTAAACCACCTCAGCTTCGTTGTGTGAATCAAAATTGCATTGCTGTGACACACCAACACACTCAGTGGCAGTGATTCTGTATCCCCTAATCAAGGAATCAAAATGGATCAAGATTTGAAATGACAAGAAAAATTTAGACATATTTTGTTTACACATGTAATTTTTTGTTCAAATTATATCCAAGTGTGATCAGTGTATTAGCCAGAATTTGGAAACTGGGAGTGCAAAAGAAATTTTAGGGAGTGCAAATCTGTGTCCCAGCAACTGAGCCGCGCGTAGCGCGGTGAACAATTAGGCGTGGGGTCTGGGGCCCTAGGCGGGCCCCATCCGCCAAAGACCCTTAGATGCTCAGATATGCTATCAGAGCCATTTCCCAGCACCTGAGAGTTCCAATATCAAGGTTTACTTTCATCCTTTTAAATAAAATAAAATATCATTTATGCACATAAAAAATGAAAAAAAATGTGAATTTTTATTTTTTGTAGTGAGGGCCCCGGGGCTTTGACTTTTTTTTTGTGAAAATTCATTCTCATGTATGAAAACAGCACACTTTTACAAGAGCTGTGAAATGACCCTGTGCTGTGAATATTGTAATATGAAACTATGAAAGATGTTTAAATTCAGTTTTTCCAAGACTCTTATTTGGTTTTGAGTTCTTGTTTAAAATTTTAAATTACAAATCTTGCCAATGTACAATTTAATTTTATCTTATGAGATCCAACAGTTTATTTAACTATGCTACACTTTGATTTTACAAAGTAATTCAGATGAATTGATATCCTCAGGTTAATTAAATTTAAAGTTAAACTTGTTCTAGTCTGGGTCCAAAACTGATGGGAATCTTACTGCAAATGTTCTTTTTTATTTAAATTCAGCATAGTAATTGATCACTTGATTATTTATTTGTTGATGAAAAGAGACAGAAAAGAGACTAAATGTATTAGCAAATGTTATTAATTTACCACCAGAAAGAAATGTGTAATCTTCCGTTGATCCGTTTTGATCTTGCGCTAAATATCTTCTCTTTTTTTTCCCCGCAATTTTGACTTGTACGTTTGATCTAGACACGAACGAATTACCTCCCCTCTTTAGTCGCGTATTTCAGTATAGAAGGGCAAGTAACTCCACCAAGGACAAACAGCTCCGCCCTATGCGCAGTAGAATGCGCAATAGAACCCGGAAATAAAAACAATGGCGGACAAAAGTTATCGACGCTTTCGAGGCGTAAATCAAGGAAAATAAAAGGTACTATCGATTTTATTTTTTGTTTCAGCTCGAGATACAATGAAACAAATAAACCGGTGGTGATCCTGAACGAAAACACGGCCGCCAATGCTTGTACCCAAGGCGTGGTCACGAAAAAAATTAACCGTGTTTTCTTTTTTTTGACCGTGCAAATCACGGCTGCACGGTTCGCTGGCTAATACACTGAGTGTGATATATAGTCAATATTCAAGAGGTACAAAAAAACCCCAAAGTATGTCCTCATATTTTCACATCCATGCTAAGAAATACTGCATTGAAAAGGGTCCATTTAGCCTACCCTGTTTTATCGCTCTAATCAGCAAATGGCGGGGTCATATTTCTGCTGTCAAAATTGTATTTCGCTCCAAAGTCTTAACCCTTGAATCCAAGTCACACACTCTCTGATGCAAAGTAATGATTGTCCTAACTATCCGATTAGCACATTATGAACATGTCTTTGGTCATAGTGTACATATCATAACTCACATCAATGTTTTCTGCTATATTATTTCAATGATATGGTTTAACAATTTAAGTTATGCAAACAGCGCTGATTGTTTGAGGGTATATGGAGTAGGCCTATGCTGTCGGGCAATTGTGAAATTGTCCCAGATGCACGTTAAGATTAACCTCAGTAATAGGGCCATGTGGCATACAGTGGAATGTGGATCAATGACAGGGTATTTTTAGCCGGACAGGACTCCGACTCGGTGGTGGTAACTGATACTCATTAAATGCGATAAAACGCTGGAGCAAAACGGACCACAGTTTTCTTGGCATGATGATTAAAGTTACTTTATCTAGTTAAATTCTACCCAAAGAAAATAAATTAAGACCTTTTAAACAGCCGTCATGGCTTTGTTTCACCCTCAGTAAACTTTTTATCATTGTTGCTCACACAGACTAATCTGAAGGATGATACCACATCTTTCTTTCTTCTGCTGGGTTATTGCACCAGGCTGACTTAATTGGTTGATGTAGGATATTTCACCATCAGTGGGTAATTTGACCTGAATTTGAAGCCTGATGTGGTCAATGATGAAATGTTTGGATGTGAAATAGGATACACGTTAAAGGCTACAGTTTACATATATCTATAACAATATACTGAAGTGTTAATTATAAATCTAATTTTAATCAGAATTATTTCAGCTCAGAACTTGCTGTTAACAATGCCCTAATGCACGTTCATGCCAAAAATCAAGGTTCTAATGTCAACGGTTCTCTTTATTTTGCCGACGAAAGGATTCGGATGGACTGACTCACTGACTCGTTACCGGACAATCTGTGATCTGTAGCCTACTTCGTAGGAACATGATACATGTACATAACTTTTGTTTGATCTTACAGGAAAAATTTCATTGTGAATGGCTAATTTTATTACCAGTACTGAAATTAAAGCCCATCTAGACTGTTGCATAAGGCCACTAATAATTAATGGTTCATTTCCCGTAACCCACCCTCATCTATATTTTGAGGGCAAATAATTAAAATCCATGAGAGATTAACATTTTCATGAGTAAAACTTGCTCATTCTCTTCATATTTGTATACATTTGGTTTGCAAGTTAATGATTAATAATTATTGCACTCAGCATGTGTATTTTACAAGCAAGGTTACGAGAAACAAACAATTAACAGTGGCCTAAAAGATAGAACTTATTTGGTACTCAAACGTGTAAAAATGATCACTTGCAGTGAAAGAAATATTTCCCTTTCAGTAGAAAATATCTGCCTTTTGATCTCGTAAGAGAAGCCAAGCACTGTCGCTTCCTTTCAGTATTTATATATTTTCACATGCTCAACCAGTTAAACTGAGCTTAAATTGAGTTGGGGTGAAAAATAACTACATTTTGTTGAAAATCAGTTTCGGTCCCTTGTGGCATTTAGTCAGACTCATTTTGGGGGCTAAGTCAGACCGATGTGACTACAGTATTGGCACCGCAAGTTTAACACAGACTATTCAGGTTTAGCTTGTAATTTCCAGTAAAAAGTGAATTCGGTAGATCAGTTTTTCCAAAGCCGGATCGTGGGTATTTTTGATGTGGAGAATCGTTGAAAAAAATGTATACCATACCCAGTCAGCATTTTCTGGTCGAGCAAGCCTTCCCTTGTAAGAAACATCAGATTTGGCAACACTTCATGATTACGCTTCATATACTGAGTCTGATCATTTTCATACATTATCTCCGAAGACGGAACCAAAAATCTACGGAGGATCAAAATTATTTATTTCAGACCCGTTTCTCAATCTTGTTGCCATGATCCTCGGTCTGGTGATGACAACGGACTCTCAGTGGCAAACGAAGTGTAACCAAAATATACCTCTGAAACAGGATCACTACGAAACTCCTTGCCGAACTTTTAAACACTAAATGTCGTGGCCACTGTTTTTCAACAATACTTCTAAAGTTATGCATCCAACTAAAAAGACCATACACACATTGAGTTGACTAATAAAAACAGAATTAACCAAAAATGTGTAGCGTAGTTAATAAATTCTCTGTTCACCCGTATATGTTACTACTATAACCGCAGAGTAGCTTCTATTCACAGCGGAGTAGCTTCTGGGGTAAAAGCTTGTTGTGAGCAGTTTGTACTTAATGTCGTCTGCTCGAGGCAATCTCGGCAATTTGATTGAACGTTTTTTGTGTGACATAAATTTTCGCTACACAATAATTTAATGATTTAGATATTTATGATGTAAATATGTCATCAATCCACCGAATTCTAATGTATTTTTGCTCTTATTCTGTGCTGCGCTACTGTTCAGCTACAGAGTAAATCTGTAGCCATGTTTTCTTGCCAGCATGACGAAAGAAATTTCAGTTTCTGTTATCCAAGTTTGAAAATCTCTTGCGTTGCCATGAGACTCATGCCATGGCTTTGCCATCGCGAAATGCACTCGTTATCATCTCATACCTTAATGCTAGCCTATGGGGCCGACATAAACATGCATGTCACAAACAGATCAGTTTCCAACAGCACTAACCACAATGTTCCATTCTTTTCGAATGGACTAAACTTTATTCAGATCTGCCTGCACCGGTGTGAAATCAGCAACCATTCATGAAGCCCAGATTGAAACTCCAATCGCAGGCTGCTCGAGTTTAGAGTATAATGCCGCCATATTGTAGGTCCCATTTATATCGCGGTGGCCAATCACCATTTTTGTCCCCCGCCACGTAAGTTTAGTGTGAGGGAGATTTGGAAATGCTACCCGTCCGATTGTGCGTAGTAGCCCTGTGAGGCTCCCGGGGATTGACCTGGGGTGTCGTGCACACTCCACAGATCATGGTAAGAATAGGCCTCAGCCCCTCAGAGAGCTTGTCGTAAGCGGCGACTAACTGAGGCACCCATGGGATCCCGGGTGTTAAAAGGAATAGGACCCTACCCGTGTGGTTTCCGAGTGTGAAACGCCGTGATATGACTGAAATAGTGTTGAAAGCGACGTTAAATCATATTCACTCACTCACTCGTAGCGTAGTAAGATAGTGGCTTTTGATTGGTCATTCTGATGGTCACGAGGTTCGAGAGGCAGGAAAGGCATGAATGATATATACCGATTAAAGAATCAGTGCGGTAAATCAGCCAGAGGCATCATGGATGCGTGCCTCTGGAGAAGCGGCCCCGTGGGGCTTCCGGGGATTGACCTGGGATGTTGTTGTGCACACCGCAGGTCATGGTAAGAATAAGCCTCAGCTTCTCGGAGAGCTTGTTGTAAGAGGCGTGGGGTTCCCGGGTGTGAAAAGGAATAGGACCCCACCCGTGTGGTTCCCGGGTGTGAAAAGGAATAGGACCCAACATTGTGATATGACTGAAATATAACTGAAAGCGACGTTAAATCATATTCACTCATTCACTCACTCTGGAGGAGTGAGAATGAGCCTACTTGAAGAGAGTGGAACGTTGTGGTTAGCACCGGTGCATGGAACAAATCTGGTTGTGACATGCAGGCTTACAGTGTTAAACTACAGGGTCATAGTCGGGATTTCTTGAGGGGTGTTTCATCTCCACTTAAAAGGGCATTTAAGGGGTTTGCTGTTTGAGAAATGAGGGCAAATAGGGGGTTTGCTTCAGTCTGAAAAGGGCATTTGTATGAGAAAATAGGATGTAATTATTCTGAATATGCAACGAAATAGATGCTGACAAAAATATTCCTTTTATCCATAATATTTCAGATTTGGCGTTTCAACCACATCTCATGCTCATGGGGGCCAAATCCCTGGTAAAATGCGCCACATCCTTCTCATAAATGATTTCGACAATTCTTTGCCAGTGGGGACATTTTGTAATGACTGACTTTCACTTTCCCATTTCAGATCAACTTTCAGGGAAACAAGATAACGATTTCACGATGAGTCTGAAAGAACTGTCATCAGCGAAATCATTTGGTGGCTGGCAAAAAGTCTTCAGCCATGCGAGGTAAAACTGCAACAAGAACTCTGCTAAGCTACATGATACATTGTTGTTCAGTGGCATTTAGAAACTGGGGAAAAATGAAGGCAGCTTATGTTGTACATTATTTAAGGCAGTTCCCGCCTCAAAACAGTTTGCGAGTTACGCTGGAGTTATTTCCCCTGTATCCCTAACATCATATTTTGCATTCACTGATCAGAGACGTTATCAGGGGAGAAAGTGACGTCGCAATATTTAGAAAACTATGGTGATAGAGGGATTCAAATATTTTTTAGAAAAAGGTCGAAGACCCTCACTTTTTATTCAATAAATTTAAAGATTGCATGGTGGGGAAACACCGTTCAAGATATCAGCATAGGTCACCTGATTCTTCAATCTTGATTTTGGAGGAAATTTCAATGTCTGAAAATGCAAATTCTAACATCATGTACAGTTCAATGAAATGTAAAATTTATGTGAAAAGTATACATTTATATAGATTTTCTGCAATAAAATCCAATGAAGTTTCTCCACAAAACAAATAGTAATTGTATCAGCATGCCATTTATATTTGATGTCATTTTCAGGCCTGCAAGCGCGTCCTGTACTTAATATTTTTCCTATACTTTCCCATATTTTTGTGTCATTCCTATATTTTCCCATATTTTACTAAAAACCTATATTGCCTATATTTTGACTTTTTATCATGAAAATTTTCAGCAATGCTCTGAAATGAGTCAAATTGGCATGCGGAAATACATTCCATAATATATATTTTTTTGACTCGCTTCGCTCCGCAAACAAGAAAACATTTAAATCTCTCTTTGTTGAACCAAGCAGAAGGGGTCTCCTCAATCACCACCACTGTGACCACATTCAGTAGAAATAATTGACGAAATTTAGCAAGTTTGGAACATACAAACAATGTAGTACTGACCTGCCTTACACTCCTTTATATCCTATATTTTCCTATATTAATAAAATTCCTATTAAAATTTCTTCTATATTTTGGCAAATTTTCTCCTATATTTCTTCCTATATTTTTACTGTGAGCCACTTGCAGGCCAGCTTTCTCTCTCATTTACTCATGAACACTAGACACGAGTTGTTATTGATGTGGTCAAATTATACTTCTTCCTGAACCTGTCATAACCTATGTTACTCTCACTGAATAACTTGATGGCAGTCTAGTTTTTGAGGCTAATTACATCTTTAATCTGCATACATTCACATTACCATGATTACCAGAGAAATGTACAAGATTTTGAACTTTTCATCATTTCAGTAAAGAGCTGAAGTGTTCCATGAATTTTGCTGTTTACCTACCTCCCCGAGCCGAGTCCAACAAAGTTCCAGTAATCTACTGGCTGTCAGGTAAATAAATTATAAATAATATGGTCATTCCTCGAATAATTCAATCTCAGGAAGTGAAATTTTCACCAAAGAAATCAGAGGGTGATCAAATTTAATAGAACAGGAAGTTGACAAAATCATCCTTAATCCTGAAAATAATCCATTATTTCTTCATTATTTTACTGATTTGAGAGACTCTGGAGTGATGAAACGTACATTTCCACTGATTGAATTCTGTCCACAAATTTGAAGTGATTGAATTAGTAGAGGAATTATCATATATAATTTTATTATTTTGTCTTAGTCGGCGTATTCTATTATAAAGCGTACCAAAATCTGTCATTTTTCCATGTCATAACAAATATGATGTTAGCAACATTTCAAATGATGATGACCTTAGAAAAACAAAATGAATCAGCTGTAACCATTGCATACTTGTCATTATCTGACCATGAATGACTTCTCAAGCTAGTAAAAATTTAGAGCAAACGGGAATGATAAGATATGAAAGTGAAATAAAATTGGTGACTAACGTCAGATCTGTCAAGGTAGATAGATGTTAGAAAACTTCAAACACCGTTTTTTAGTCCAAGAAACATACACAGGGTCTTAGAAATGGCAGGGATAAGAGTATCCATTGCAAACAAGCTGGTACACAAAAATTACCTGATCGTGTAAGGAGTAAACATACTTTTGAGTACCAGGAAAAATGTTGCTAACGTCATTAAGGCTGCCGCGTAAGCGTGCAGCCTTATTGGATTGGCTTGGTCTCGTGGGGGCTAAAATCGCTTTGTCCGCAAGATTGCGAGAAAACAAAGCAGAGTTGGGGCTTAGTCACAGAGCCAAATGTGGAGAAGATATTGATCTGGAAATTCGTAACAATTTGGGTTGTCTCAGATGAAGGGAAGTCTGTCTTTCAAGCCCAAATTGTTCGTCTAAAATTCTAAACTTCCGGTTTGAAAAAAGGCAGAACTTGCGCAGAGATGTCTTCGCGCATACTGCTAAATGGGCTCTCGTGAGACTTTTACGAGAGCTGCTTGCAAGTTCCGGTCCGGTTCCGCCATTTTGGACATGCACACTTCGACCGGCAGAAATATTGTTCTTCAAGTGATATTTAAAGTTGACGGCGGTATAAATACCACTCCATTGGCACGCTGAACCTACGCACAATCAAAAGATGAGGCCCAAGTGAGCTGACGATAGGGCAGTCCTCCCATTCTCATCTTCAAAGACGGACGTGCGTGACGAAAGCTGGACACCCACTGATGTACCCAACGACAGTGGCGAGATTTCGAAGTTTCCACAGATCTCACAGTTAGAAACTGACAGTGCCGCAAATGTGCTTATTAACTATAGATACGTCAACAAATCTGATGTCAAATCAAAAAGTTACTCATTGAACAAAACAAAGGCTCTTGTGAAAAAGTTATCGGCAGCCAAACGATCAGACATTGAAAAACACAGGTGGTGGTGTAACCCTAACATACTCTGCAGGGATGTATCAGCTGTTCAAACAAAAGACATACACTCAATTTGAGGTAACCAAACCACAACTACTGCTTGAAAAACCCCCATCATTGGATGTATCTGGAAATGAAGTACACGTGTCCCTGAAAATCCGTGCACCAGATAATAAACAGTACACTATTAATCTGTACCATACTACTTCCAGGGCATTGGTTAACGGTAAAGGCACGAATGTTTTTATCGATGATCATCTTCCAGTTAATGTTACGGTAGATGCCATATTGTGTAACTGCGCATGCGTAGTGGCCCAAATACACGCAATATGGCGTCTACCGTAACATGGGGAAAGTCGGGGTCGATGTGAAAACGGCTCTTGTACAGCTGATCACCAGCGCCGGAAACTTTAACATGAGATTGATCTAATCAAAACCCCTCGGCTTTCCCCAAGTGATTTTGACCCATGTGTAGTGTGAATTGGGGAAGAGATAATTCTATGTGGGATGATCAAGATATACCGGTAGTACATTCAGGCATATAGGACAGAAATAGAAAATTATATATCTGCAAAGGGGCATAACTCTGTAAAATATGGGTCGAGGTGAGCCACTTTCGATAGGCATCTGACTTAGCACTCTGTAAAATAAGAACCGAGACGAATAAGCTGTACCGAACATAGATCTGCAGATTTAACTTGTACATTCAGCTACAGATAACAAAATTGGAGATTATTACATCCGAAAGGGGCATAACTCCATAAGCCGAGGTGAGTTATCCTTTGTTGGCTTGTAGAATACAACAAAATAAATAAGTTTCCAAAATATAGTAGCTATACCGAACACAGTTCTGCAGATATAGTTGGTTACATTCAGGCATATAGGACAGAAATAGAAATTAATATATCAGTAAAGGGGCATAACTCTGTAAAGTATGGGCTGAGGGGAGCCACTTTCGATAGGCGTCTGACTTAGCACTACTGTAAAATAAGAACCGAGACAAATAAG